>JBAKBP010032147.1:0-23531 GCA_037953745.1 Lithodes maja
CTCATGCTTAGCATATTAGTTTTGAGATTATAAGACGTACGTTCCATTAGTTTGTTGATTTCAAGACCTTTCGCCTAATTTCTTTGTCAATATGTATATCTTTCGTGCCATTTAGGTGCCGATTGTTTTCCTAGCGAGCAATAGCGAGCCTGTAAATGTAGAAGGTACTACCGAAAAACGAACACGTTTATCTTGAAAGGGGTTTAGGGGGTGCTGTTTTAAGGGGAGGTATTTAGTTGGTTCCCTAGACCTCCATCAAGCTTAAAATTACACCCCCTTGAGTCCCTTTCAAGGTAAATTTGTACATTTTTCGGTAGAAAAATGTCCCGGCCGAAGGCCGGTTCCTCTTAAATTACAGGCTCGCTATCGCTCGCCAGGATAAAATCGACACCTGAATTGCACGAAAGGTCTTAATATGGGGTGAAAGTTCTTAAAATCGCTAAACTAATGAAGCAAACGTTTTATAATATCAAAAGCAATGGGGCTAAACATGAGGGAGAAAGAGGTTCAGAAAAAAATCCTCCAGGTGGAAATCTCCCCTTAAGCTTGATGGAGGACTAGCGATTAAAAATATAAAATGTATACATTCATAAACCAAAAACCAAGCACTACCCCCTTCAATCCAGTTTATCATTAAATCCAAGAAGTTCGTAATTTGGATCCCCTTTCTCCCTCGTGTTTAACCCCATTAGTTTTGAGATTATAAAGTGTTCGGACCATTTGTTTGGCGATTTTAACACCATTCGCCCCGTTTCGTTGCCTATTTTAAGGCCTTCCGTGCCATTTACGTGTCGATATTTTCCTGGCGAGTGATAACGAGCCTGTAATGTTAAGAGGCTGGAACAATTTGCTACCGAAAAATATACAAATTTATTTTGAAGGGGTTGTATAGGATGTTTTTTATTTAAGCTTGACGGGGGTCTAGTGATGAAAATAAAAAAATATATGAAAAAATTAATAATAAACCAAAACAAAACAAAAAACCATCCCCCCCCCTTAACCCCTTCTGTACCGGCGACGTCTTTTTTATTTTATTTCATCTACATTTAGACGGTTTTGTGAAGCTTAGGAAAGATATATGGTAGCTAAAAGGATGAATTGAGTTTGGCTGTAGCCTTTTAATGGGTAGACGTCCTTCTTAAGCTGAAGGGGGTAACACTATCTGATGCGACGTTTTGGGGGTTACTAGGACACTTTGTTTATCACTATTGAGGATTTTGATTAATCCAGCAATGTTCGTGCCATTATTTTTAGCTTGACCCCTAGATTAAGAAAACCGTCTCCTTATAGGCCCTCTTCAAACCGTCTCCTTATAGGCCCTCTTCAAACCGTCTCCTTATAGGCCCTCTTCAAACCGTCTCCTTATAGGCCCTCTTCAAACCGTCTCCTTATAGGCCCTCTTCAAACCGTCTCCTTATAGGCCCTCTTCAAACCGTCTCCTTATAGGCCCTCTTCAAACCGTCTCCTTATAGGCCCTCTTCAAACCGTCTCCTTATAGGCCCTCTTCAAACCGTCTCCTTATAGACCCTCTTCAAACCGTCTCCTTATAGGCCCTCTTCAAACTAAAAACCGTCTCCTTATAGGCCCTCTTCAAACCGTCTCCTTATAGGCCCTCTTCAAACTAAAAACCGTCTCCTTATAGGCCCTCTTCAAACCGTCTCCTTATAGGCCCTCTTCAAACTAAATACCGTCTCCTTATAGGCCCTCTTCAAACCGTCTCCTTATAGGCCCTCTTCAAACTAAAAACCGTCTCCTTATAGGCCCTCTTCAAACCGTCTCCTTATAGGCCCTCTTCAAACTAAAAACCGTCTCCTTATAGGCCCTCTTCAAACCGTCTCCTTATAGGCCCTCTTCAAACTAAAAACCGTCTCCTTATAGGCCCTCTTCAAACTAAAAAAAAAAAAAAAACGCCACACAGACATCCTTCTACAATTCATTCGTTGTAAGTAGGCCAGAAATCGAGACTTCTAACTTCTGCAACTCAAAAAGGGCTTGAACAAATGGGCTTTAAATTGCCACACCTTTTCCATGGCTGACTTTTCCCATATGATAGAAATATGGAACACCCCGTTCTTAACATTAATCATCAATTACAAATACCAATGTACTTGTTGAATAAACTTATGAAAGCATATGGTCCTCCCGGGATTCGAGCTCGGGACACCACACCCAGAACATAAGAACATAAGAACATATGAAAATGGGAGTCTGCAAAAAACCGATCGGCCCATACAAGACAGATCCCTAACATAATCACCTAAACCATGACACCACCAACACAGTTAAAGGTTGAGTACACGATCACGATTAATATCCATTTTCGAATTTTGGATATCAATCTAATCATGTACTCAGCCCCAACTGCATTATGGAAAGCGTAATTAGAATATTAGCTTGAATACTCTAGTCGTTTTTTTTTTTTTTTTTTTTAGTTATACAAGTTTGTGGTCAAGAATATTTGCCTAATAATATCATTGAATACACTATAGCTAAATATGTAAAAAAAATCGGTAGAATATAGTGAAGGAGTGAAAGCAAGTGCAGAGGTAGTATGCGGCAAAAGGAAAGTAGGAGGCAGAGGTATCAGGAAGGGAAGCGAGTGGTGGAATGATACGGTGAGAAAGGCAGTTGAGGAGAAGAGACAGTGTTTTGAGAGGGTTTTACAGGATGGTAGTGTTGAGGTATGGGAGAGGTACAAGGAGAAAAGGAGAGAGGCAAAACGGAAAATTAGAGAAGCAAAAAAAGATGCAAACGAAAGGTGGGGCCAAAGGCTGAGTGAGCATTTTGAAGAACGAAAGAAGATGTTCTGGAAGGAGGTAAATAAAGTAAGGAAAGGAGGACAAAAGAGGGAAGAGTCAGTGAAAGATGAAAATGGAGAATTACTAGTGGAATCAATTGAAGTGAGGAAAAGATATGCTGAGTATTTTGAATCTTTGTTAAATACAAGAGATGGAAGAGAAGCAGTGATTGAAGCAGAGGTGGATGGAGATAGGTTACCCAGGCCACCCAGGTGGCAGGGAATGAATGAAAGGATTGAGGAAAATGAGGTGAAAGAAGCAGTGAAACAAATGAGAGCGGGAAAAGCAGAAGGTTTGGATGGTATTGCTGTGGAGTGTATAAAGAAGGGTGGAGATGCGATAATAGATTGGTTGGTGAGACTTTTCAATGTGTGCTTTGTTGTGTCAATGGTACCAATAGACTGGAAGAGTGCATGTATTGTGCCGTTGTACAAGGGGAAGGGAGATCGGCAGGAGTGTTCAAGTTATAGAGGTATTAGTTTATTGTCAGTGGTTGGAAAGCTGTATGGCAGGGTGTTGATAGAGAGGATAATAAAGTGTACGGAAGTTGCAATAGGAGAAGAACAGTGCGGTTTTAGGAGGGGAAGAGGGTGCGTGGATCAGATGTTTGCAGTAAGACAGTCATGCGAGAAGTATTTAGAGAAGCATAAGGAGATATTTTGGGCTTTTATGGACTTGGAAAAAGCATATGATCATGTGGACCGTGAAGCAATGTGGAAGGTGTTAAGGATTTATGAAATAGGAGGAAATTTGTTAGAAGCAGTTAAGAGTTTTTATGAAGGGAGCAGAGCATGTGTGAGAGTAGGAAATGGTGAGTTGAGTGAATGGTTTGAGGTAAAGGTAGGTTTGCGACAGGGTTGTGTAATGTCACCATGGCTGTTTAATATGTTTATGGATGGTGTGGTGAGGGAGGTGAAAAGGAGAACTATGGGAAGAGGATTGGGTTTAGTAGGAAAGAATGGTAGAGATTGGGAGTTGAATCAGTTGCTGTTCGCTGATGACACAGCATTGGTGGCGGATTCTGATGAGAAACTGCAGCGGGTAGTCAAAGAGTTTGGTGTGGTTTGTGGAAGGAGGAAACTGAAGGTGAACGTCAATAAAAGTAAAGTAATGGTGTGTAATAGGGGAGAGCATAGGGTGAATCTAGATGTGAGGCTGGATGGGGAAATATTGGAACAAGTAGAGTGTTTTAAATATCTAGGAGGAACGATAAGCAGGGGTGGAGGTATGGAAATGGAGGTAAAACAGAGAGTGTGTGAAGGAAGGAAGGTTTTCGGAGCAATGGGAAGTATGTGGAAGACGAGAAATCTCGGAGTGAAAGTAAAAAGTGCACTGTATCAAGGAATTGTTGTGCCAACAGTGATGTATGGGGCTGAGACATGGACTCTGAAGAAAAAGGAGAAAAGAGGGCTGGATGTGATGGAGATGAGCTGCTTGAGGAGTATGTGTGGAGTTACTCGTAGAGACAGATTGAGGAATGAAGAGATACGTAGGAGAGTGGGGCAGCAGGAACATTTGTCAGCCAGAGTGGACAGAAGGGTGCTGAGCTGGTATGGTCATGTTGAACGAATGGGAGATGAAAGGCTTACAAAGAGAATATGTGAGTCAGGTACAAGGGGAGATAGAAGGGCAGGAAGACCCCCATTGAGATGGAGAGACTGTGTAAGAAAGGCTTTGGATGATAGAGTTATGACTATAGATCAGGCAGGGGAAGTGGTGGTGGACAGGAGTGAATGGAGAATGCTTGTGAATAGTTGAGTGAACACGTGGTCATTTGGAGTAAGGGGTCGAGCGCAAGTTCGACTAGATAATAGTCCATCAGGCGCCTGGCCCGGGGGGACGATTAATATGAAGGGTGTGCCTGGAAGTGTGGTGGGAGGGCTTGTGGCTTTGGCTCCGCTGCATGTCTGCCTGCCGAGATCGGAACCTCTCCGGGTGGTCAGGGGCCGGGGGAGTGCTGGAGCGATCTTGGTAACCCTGGTCTCTGGGTCTTCTCCTGGGTGACCTGGATGTGTGTGAGTTTGTGTTTTTTATCTGTGTTTATTTTTTGTTTTATGTTGTTTTTGTGTTTTCCCTGTTCTTGCTCTGTCTTGAGTCGGCTACCCCCAAAATGGGGATTGGGCCTGAGCATATAGATAGATAGATAGAAAAATATCCCAGTTGAAGCCTGGTAGTACTCGCTTTTCATGGACTCGCTTTTCTTCCTCATGTTTAGCATATTAGTTTTGAGGTTTTAAGACGTTCGTTCCGTTAGTTTGGCGATGTTGAATCCTTTCGCCTCATATGTAGCATTGTATGAAGAAATCCGGCTTTGCCGGAGAAATTTTTCTATCGAAAAATGTACAAATTTAGCTTGCTGTCAAAACAAAAATATATAAATGCTGGCTCGCTACCGCTCGCCAGGAAATTATTGACACCTGGATGGGGTAAACGTCTTAAAACAGTAGGCTGAATGGGGCCGAATGGATACAAGCCAAAGAGAGAGGGAGAGAAAGAGAAAAAAGCGAGGTGGGCTCCCTTAAGGTTATGGGCCGACATATTAGATCAACATCATCCCTCAACCCTCCTCCTCAAGTAGGCCCTTCTCCTTGCTCCAGTGGCCCTTCAGGAGGTCACAGTGGCTCATCAGGGTGGAGTGGCCGTTCAGGTGGTGTCAGTGGCCCTTCAGGAGGCGAGTGATGGCAATGTTGGGGACATGTCGGCGTTAACTCTGGGTGGTTATGATGGAAGGTGTTCGAGGCGGTCACCTATACTATTACTTACCTCTCAAGCTAATAGGCTCTTTTTTTCCTTGTATAATGATTATTAGTAGACGATTTTATTCAGGACTTGAGGGGGGCATCAAAGTTAATCGAGACAAAATTAATGGTGGAACCGAGGTCTCCATCATTAGATTAGATGGAGATGGTCACCCGACCGACCATCGCCTGACGACCCCACACAATTACCTGGACCTCGGCCTGTTACTCTTTCTATTAATTTCTGCAACATTCGCGGACTTTCCTCTAACTTTCACTCTGTTGAGCACCATCTCTCCTACTACAAACCTGATCTTCTCTTCCTCACCGAAACCCAGGTGTCTGTAGCAACATCCAGCAACCCCTTCTCTGTATCCTCCTACTTTCTCTATCCTAGTTTCAAAGCCAATGGCGGATGTTGTGCATATGTGCACAACAAACTCACTTGCTCTCGTGTTCCCGATTTCGACTCCTCTGAATTCTCAACTTTATGGCTCAAACTTTCCTGTCATTCTCTTACTAAATATTTCTGTGCTGTCTATCTTTCCCCTAACTCTTCCAACTTTCCTAAATTCTTTGACTATCTAAACTCTACAGTGGAACACATTCTATCCATTTCTCCTTTCTCAGAAATCTCCATCTTAGGAGATTTCAACGTTCACCACCGCCAATGGCTCTCCTCTCACACTACTGATCCACCTGGTGAACAAGCCTACATCTTTTCTATCCTAAATGACCTAGAGCAGTTAGTTCAGCAACCCACCCGTATCCCGGATCGCATCGGAGATCGGCCCAACATTCTTGACTTGTTTCTAACTTCTAACCCTTCTTCTTATACTGTCGATCTTTTCTCTCCTTTGGGCTCCTCCGACCATAAACTAATCTCTGTCACCTGTCCTATCTCTCCAGTACAGCCACCCGATCCTCCTAGCCGGCGGCGCTTGTGGCACTTTGGCGCTGCCGACTGGGAGGCTCTTCGGCAGTACTTCTTTGATTTCCCATGGAATGATTTCTGCTTCCATGGCCGAGGACCCTCGGAGAGTGCTGAACGCATTACCGAGGTAATCCTATCGGGCATGGAAGCATACATTCCATTCTCTTTCTCTCAGACTAATGCTAAAAAATCTTGGTTTACTCACGCCTGTTCTACTGCTGTCCACAATAAGGAGGAAGCATTCAAACGGTACCGACGCCTTAAAACTCAAGACTCTCATTCTTCATATGTTTCTGCCCGGAATCAAGCCAAATCTGTTCTTCGACTTGCCAAACACTCTTTCATCAATAATAAATGCACTGAACTATCCAACTCTAGCTCTTCCCAAGCTTTCTGGCATCTAGCCAAAAACCTCTCCAACAATTTCTCTTCCTCGTCTTTCCCTCCCCTTTCCCACTCTGATGGCACAACCATCACTTCTTCCTCTGACAAAGCTAAACTCTTCGCTCAAACTTTTGCTAGAAACTCCACCTTGGATGATTCCGGTGCTATTCCTCCCTCTCCGCCCTCCTCTCTCTTACTTATGCCTAATATCCTAATCTCTTCTAAAGATGTACTTTCTACCCTCTCTGGGCTTAACACTAATAAGGCGTACGGTCCGGACGGTGTTCCTCCTGTTGTTCTCAAAAACTGTGCTTCCGTGCTGACTCCCTGCCTAGGCAAACTCTTTCGTCTCTGTCTATCCTCTAACGTCTTCCCTTCATGCTGGAAGTTTGCTCACATTCAACCTGTCCCAAAGAAGGGTGACCGCTCTCAACCCTCCAACTATCGTCCAATTGCTCTTATCTCTTGTCTTTCTAAAGTTTTTGAAACTATTCTTGCTTCCAAATTTCTTAAGCATTTCTCTTCTCATAATCTGCTCTCAGATCGCCAGTATGGCTTCCTTAAGGGTCGCTCTACTGGTGATCTTCTTTCATATCTTACTAACTCTTGGTCATCCTCCTTTCGGGACTTCGGTGAGACTTTTTCTATTGCACTAGACATATCGAAAGCCTTCGATAGAGTCTGGCATAAATCTTTAATTTCTAAACTACCCTCCTTCGGTTTCTATCCCTCCATCTGTGCCTTTGTCTCTAATTTCCTTTCCGGCCGTTCCATAGCTGCGGTTGTGGACGGCCATTGTTCACTTCCTCACCCTATAAACTCCGGTGTTCCTCAGGGCTCTGTCCTATCCTCCTATTCTCTTTCTAATTTTTATAAATGATCTCCTTAACTGTACCTTAATTCCCATCCATTCATACGCAGACGACTCAACCTTACACTACTCCATTAGTTTTTCAGAACGTCCCAGCCAGCAATCCCTCAACGACAAACGTAATGAAGCCATAGAACTCTTAAATTCTGATCTAAATACTATTTCCAATTGGGGCAGAGAAAACCTTGTTAATTTTAATGCTTCCAAAACCCAATTTCTCCATCTATCTACCCGTCAGGATCTCCCAGCGGACTATCCCTTATTCTTCAACAATACAAAAATCAACCCTTCATCTTCTCTCAATATTCTTGGTGTCTCTTTTTCTTCTGCTCTCATTTGGAAGGACCATATTACCAGTCTTGCTAAGGCAGCCTCCCAGAAGCTGGGTGTGCTCAACCGCCTTAGGGGGTTCTTTTCCCCTGCACAGCTTCTTGCTCTGTACAGGGGCATAGTGCGCCCTTGTATTGAGTATTGTTCACATGTGTGGGGAGGTTCCTCTCACACCGCTCTCCTAGACAAAGTTGAAAGGAAGGCCTTTCGTATCATTAACTCCCGTCCACTCACCAACTCTCTGCAATCTCTCTCTCTTCGCCGCAATGTTGCATCTCTCTCGCTATTCTATCGCTACTATAATAATCAGTGTTCCTCAGAGCTATCCCAGTGCATACCACCTCCTTTACGTAGGGCACGTGGTACCCGTCTTGCAACTCAATCCCACCCCTACTCTGTGCAACTCTCCAACCCAAGAGTGAAACGTTACTCTCAAACTTTCTTCTACTCTACATCTGAGCTCTGGAACTCTCTCCCAGAATCAGTCTTTCCCTCTTCCTATGACTTAAATTGCTTCAAACTCCGTGTGTCCAGGCATTTTGGCTCGAACGTCCCTTGATTTTGGCCCTGTCACTCTTTCAACTATGGGGGAGGCACTCGCTATAGGCAGTTATGCCTTTTGCCTCCCTCAATCACATAGAAAAAAAAAAAAAAAAAAAAAAAGATGCGGCTGGAGTAAGTTCAAAGAACTGCTGCCAGTACTAACCATGACAATTAAGACTACCTCTCCCCTTGAAGGCAAAGGTATAATTATGCTTCATGTGTTAGAAGCGCAATGACATATGCATCAGAAACGTGGCCTGTCAAAGTGGATGATATCAGAATAGAACGAAACGAGATGAGAATGGTGAGATGATTGTGTGGGGCCAAATTACAAGATAGGATCTCTAGTGAGGAGCTGAGGAGAAGGTTGGGTATCAAGAGTATCAGTAATGAGATGCGTACCAGTAAATTTGAATGAACATAAGACCATAAGAAAATGGGAGTCTGCAGAAAGCCGATCCGCCCACACAAGGCAGATCCCTGTCACACCCAACCCCAATTACAAGGTCTAATTATAGACCTAACTCACTAATACCTTGAGGACTGACCTCACCAAAACGGTCAGAGATCAACACAAGATTACGGGGTCTGCAGAGCGCCGATTGGCCCACACCTGGCAGATCCCCCCTCAAACCCAACCCATCTCGTCCATATGCCTATCTAATTTTATCGTAAAGCTCCCTATCGTTCTCGATCCTATCGTATCACTCGGTAGCCTATTCCACATGTCTACAACTCTGTTACCAAACCAATAGTTGCCTATATCTTTTATGAATCGAAATGTATCTAATTTGAAACCATTTGTTCGAGTTCTTTCACTATCACTGAGCTTCAGTACATTTTTCATGTCCCCTTTATTAATCTCCCTAACCCACTTGAACACTTCTATCATATTCCCTCTAACTCTGCGTCTTTCTAACTAATGTAAGCCTAATTTTGTCAACCTTTGGATGAACCAAGTTCCGTGAAAAGATGCAAGTCCATTAACGTCGAGGGAGCTGCACCAAGGAGCAGACCAAGAAAGATGTGGGATCAGACCTTACAGTCTGATTTTGAATTACATAATGTGGCCAGTGAGGCAGCTCTGAACAGGGCTGCCTGGAGTGCCGTCATTAGGATGAGAGACCAAACTGCACTTTGTGTGGAACACTCGTTGTTTATGTATGTATGTATGTATGTATGTAATAGGTCCTTGATGATCTGCATACAAGCATGTGATGTGAGCCAGAATATACCATATAAAGTCGCTCAGTCAGTCAGTCAGTCGGTAGCCAAACCCGTAATCCCTTACAGGGATAGGGAAGATCAACAAAACAATAGAAAATCAGAACGATCATTTAAAAAGTTCCATCATGTATTGAAATGGTTAAGGGGAGGTTTTTAGTTTGTTCCCTAGATTTCCATCAAGCTTAAAATTACACCCCCTAGACCCCCTTTCAAGATAAATTTGTAAATTTTTCGGTAGAAAAATGTCCCGGCCGAAGGCCGATTCCTCCTAAATTACAGGCTCGCTATCGCTCGCCAGAAAAAAATCGACACCTAATTGGCACGAAAGGTCTTAAAATTGACAAATGGGGCGAAAGGTCTTAAGATCACCAAACTAATGGGGCGAAAGTCTTAATATCTCAAAAGCAATGGGGCTAAACATGAGGGAGAAAGGGATCCAGAAAACAATCCCTCAGGTGGACATCTCCCCTTAAGGTGTAGTGGTCGTGTAAATGAAAACGCACTACATTAGTTATGAAGAATGCTTTGTAAAACAGGCTTGCTTCTAAGGGGGTAGAACTCACTTTTTATGGACCCCCTTCTCCCTCATGTTTAGCATATTTGTTTTCAAGACGTTCGTGCCGTTAGTTTGGCGATTTTGAGACCTTTCGCCTCAATTTGTTGTCAATATTAAGACCTTTCGTGCCCTTTAGTGTAGGTTTATTTGTAAGTTAATTGGTGGGTTGGTGATCAAATTAATACCTTTCTTAAACGCTAGATTTCTAAGAGTGTGTCCAGCGGGTGTTTACTAAAGGGTCTTAAGGGGGTCACCGTTTTTGTTTTTATCTTTCTCTCCTTTTCCCTGGCTTGTATCTATTCGGCCCCATTCAGGCAACTGTTTTAAGACGTTTATCCCCATCCAGGTGTCGATTTTTTCCTGGCGAGCGATAGCGAGCCAACATTGTATGGAGACATCCGGCTTCGCCGGAGAAATTTTTCTATCTACAATGTACAAATTTAGCTTGCTGTCAAAAAAAATATATATATATGCTGGCTCGCTACCGCTCGCCAGGAAAATATTGACACCTGGATGGGGGTAAACGTCTTAAGACAGTAGGCTGAATGGGGCCGAATGGATACAAGCCAAAGAGAGAGGGAGAGAAAGAGAAAACAAAAGCGAGGTGGGCTCCCTTAAGGGATCGCGGAACGTGGAGAATGTGTCATAAGCCGGTAATTAGGAAGCTGTGGTATAACAGAACATAGTATCTGTTGCTAGGACGCGTATGACGGCTACTATGGTGCTATGGGTGGTTCATAGCATAGTTCATTATTTGCTTCATATCGTTCATCATTTGCTTCATATCGTTCATCATTTGCTTCATATATCGCTCATTTGGTTCATATATGGTTCATCATTTGCTTCATATATCGTTTATTTGCTTCATATATCGCTCATTTGGTTCATATATCGTTCATCACTTGCTTCATATATCGTTCATCATTTGCTTTATATCGTTCATCATTTGCTTCATATTTCGTTCATTTGCTTCATATACTCCCCATCATTTGCTTCAAATATGGTTCATCAATTGCTTCATATACCGTTCATCATTTGCTTCAGTTATCGTTCATCATTTGCTTCATATATTATTAATTATTTGCTTCATATATCGTTCATCAATTGCTTCATGTATCGTTCATAATTTTCTCCGTATATCGTTCAACATTTGCTTCATATATGGTTCATTTGTTTCATATATGGTTCATCATTTGCTTCATTCATTCGTTAATCATTTGCTTCATATGTCGTTCAACATTTGCTTCATATATCGCTCATTTGTTTCATATATGGTTCATAATTTGCTTCATTCATTCGTTAATCATTTGCTTCATAAATCGTTCATCATTTGCTCCATATATCGCTCATTTGTTTCATATACTGCCCATTAATTGCTTCATATATCGTTCATCATTTGCTTCATATATCGTTCATCATTTGCTCCATATATCGCTCATTTGTTTCATATACTGCCCATTAATTGCTTCATATATCGTTCATCATTTGCTTCATATATCGTTCTTCATTTGCTTCATATATCGCTCATTTGCTTCATAAACTTCCCATTAATTGCTTCATATATCGCTTATCATTTGCTTCATATATCGCTTATCATTTGCTTCATATATCGCCAGAATAAAAGGAAAAATGTATCATCGTATCCTGAAAGTGTTTAAATATTTCAATTATTTTTGTTACAAACTGCTTGTACTGTATATAATTATATAAGTATTAATTAACAAATGCTGCAGAAAATCAACGCATATTGTGCAGTATATCTTGGGGTAATAGTAACATAAATGTATTTTTTTTGCCTTGCATCATTCACTCGACATTGAAATGCTTTCGATCTTGAACGATTATATATATTTGACCACTTGCGAGTTTCGCTCTATAAGGAAGTTGGAGTTGTAGATATCGATATTCAGCAGAATTACCAGCTAAAATACGGTTGTCGTACATTTATAAATACATAAAACCCAATTCAACATAGTCTTTAGCCATCAGAAACCTAATTAATTATTGCATTTATATTTACCATCGATGTCTACAGCTCCAACTTCCTTATAGCCTGAAACTCGCAAGTGGTCAATTGAGTCCACTTTATAATGTTCAAGTTATTTGATAGTTATATGCAATTGGATTGTCTCAACTATAATGGAATTTGTCAGTCAAGACGTAAATAGTCACAGTAAAGCCGGAGTCACACGAGCCCTTTTTCGAGCAAATTTTACGGGCAATTATGGTCTGGAAGCTTACAAATTTACACTTTATCAGAATTCAGCCACCTAACACAATCTATCTTCAGTCTAGTTACCGATACCAGTGAGGAAATGTCCGGAAATAATACGAGAAAGAACTTGCTCATGGAAAATTGACGGAAAAAACGCTCGTGTGACAGCGGCTTAAGGGGGGTGACCTGCTTTTTGTTATTTCTGTCCTTTTCTCTCTTTCTCTGGCTTGTATCCATTCGGCCCCATTCAGCCAACTATTTTAAGACGTTTATCCCTATCTAGGTGTCGATTTCTTCCTGGCGAGCGTTAGCGAGCCAGCATTATATGAAGAAATCCGGCTTCGCCGGAGACATTTTTCTATCGAAAAATGTACAAATTTAGCCTGCTGTCAAACAAAAATGAAAAATATGCTGGCTAAGATAGAAAAGGACAGAACAAAAACAGGTCACCCCTCCCTTAAGTAGACTAATAAACACAATGAAGCCACTTGGTTGAGCCCGAGAACTTTCAGTCTTCTACTGTACTTCTCACTTCTCAGCTTGTTCTTCCTCTGTCCCATCGACCACTTGCGAGTTTCTGGCGATAAGGAAGTTGGTGCCGTAAACATCGCTATTAAGGGCCGGAGATCTCCACTTGAGGGTGTTTTTTCTTGATCCCTTTCTCCCTCATGTTTGGCCCCATTGCTTTTGACATTTCAAGACATTCGCCCCATTATTTTGACGATTTTAAGAACTTTCGACCCATTTCTGTCAATTTTAAGACCTTTCGTGCCATTTAGGGATCGATTTTATCCTGGCGAGCGATAGCGAGTCTGTAATTTAAGAGGAACCGGCTTTCAGCCGGGACATTTTTCTACCGAAAAATTTACAAATTTATCTTGAAATGGGCTCAAGGGGGTGTAATCTTAAGCTTGATGGAGGTCTAGGGAACAAACTGAATACCTCCCCTTAAGGAAGTTGGAGCCGTAAACATCGCTATTAAACAGAAATGCAATAATAATGTAGGTTTCTGATGGATAAATGGTATGTTGAATTGGGTTTTATGTCTTTATATAAACACTACAACCCCAGTTTAGGTGATCATGCTGTTAATTATCGATGTCTACAGCTCCAACTTCCTTATAGAACGAAACTCGCAAGTCGGAATACACAAACTGATATATCAAAATACTTATCAGGACTGAGACTGCTTTAGGGGGGGACACCGGATTTGTTTTATCTTTCTCTCCTTTTCTCTCTTTCTCTGGCTAGTATCCATTCTGCCTCATTCAGCCTACTATTTTTAAGACGTTTACCCCCATCCAGGTGTCAATACTTTCCTGGCGAGCGGTAGCGAGCCAGCATATATTATTTATTTTTGTTTTGACAGCAAGCTAAATTTTTACATTTTTTCAATAGAAAAATTTCTCCGGCGAAGCCGGATTCCATCATACAATGCTGGCTCGCTATCGCTCGCCAGGAAAAATTCGACACCTGGATGGGGATAAACGTCTTAAGACAATTGGCTGAATGGGGCCGAATGGATACAAGCCAGGGAAAGAGAGAAAAGGAGAGAAAGATAAAGCAAATCCAGTGACCCCCCTTAAACTTCGTGTGTCAAGGCATTTTGACTCCAACGTCCCTTGAATTTGGCTCTGTCACTCTTTTAACTTTGGGGGAGACACTCGTTACAGACAACCTGCCGTTTGTTTCCTCCATGCCCATAGGGGAAAACAAAAAAATAAGGAACAATTCTGTGCCTTGCTCCATGAATGCACTCTTTTTCATAAACAGAAGTGTCTTTATTAAGGGGGGTCACGGGTTTTTTTTTATCTTTCTCTCCCTCTCTCTTTGGCTTGTATCCATTTGGCCCCATTCAGCCTACTGTTTTAAGACACTTACCCCCATCCAGATGTCAATATTTTCCTGGCGAGCGGTAGCGAGCCAGTATATGTATATTTTTGTTTTGACAGCAAGCTAAATTTGTACATTTTTCGATAGAAAAATATCACGGCGAAGCCGGATTTCTCCATACAATGCTGGCTCGCTTTCGCTCGCCAGGAAGAAATCGATACCTGGATGGGAATAAACGTCTTAAAACAGTTGGCTGAATGGGGCCGAATGGATACAAGCCAGGGAAAGAGAGAAAAGGAGAGAAAGATAAAAAAGAAGCCGGTAATCCCCCTTAAACGCTAGCGAAAGTTCAAATTACATAGAAGGCCCATTTAAGATTTGCTATACGAGTCAGAAATTTCCCGCCACGGCAGACGACCAAACTTTGTGGGTGGTGTGGATTCATGTGAGTTTTGGCTTGGCTAGAGTGTGTGAAGTTGTGTGGCTGGTTCGGCAGTCTTGCGTCTGCAGAAACCCTAACGTAAGCAGAGATAAGAAAACCAACAACATTGTATGAAACATTCATTAGAACACCAACAACATTATATGAAACATTCATTAGAAAACCAACAACATTGTATGAAACATTCATTAGAAAACCAACAACAATATATGAAACATTCATTAGAAAACCAACATTATATGAAACATTTATTAGAAAACCAACAACATTATATGAAACATTCATTAGAAAACCAACATTATATGAAACATTCATTAGAAAACCAACATTATATGAAACATTCATTAGAAAACCAACATTATATGAAACATTCATTAGAAAACCAACATTATATGAAACATTCATTAGAAAACCAACATTATATGAAACATTCATTAGAAAACCAACATTATATGAAACATTCATTAGAAAACCAACATTATATGAAACATTCATTAGAAAACCAACAACATTATATGAAATATTCATTAGAAAACCAACATTATATGAAACATTCATTAGAAAACCAACAACATTATATGAAACATTAGAAAACCAACATTATATGAAACATTCATTAGAAAACCAACATTATATGAAACATTCATTAGAAAACCAACATTATATGAAACATTCATTAGAAAACCAACATTATATGAAACATTCATTAGAAAACCAACAACATTATATGAAACATTCATTAGAAAACCAACATTATATGAAACATTCATTAGAAAACCAACAACATTATATGAAACATTCATTAGAAAACCAACAACATTATATGAAACATTCATTAGAAAACCAACATTATATGAAACATTCATTAGAAAACCAGCAACATTATATGAAACATTCATTTAAAAAAAAACATATGAAACATTCATTAGAAAACCAACATTAATTAGAAACCAACATTATATGAGACATTCATTAAAAAACCAACATTATATGAAACATTCATTAAAAAACCAACATTATATGAAACATTCATTAGAAAACCAACATTATATGAAACATTCATTAGAAAACCAACATTATATGAAACATTCATTAGAAAACCCACAACATTATATGAAACATTCATTAAAAAACCAACAACATTGTATGAAACATTCATTAGAAAACCAACATTATATGAAACATTCATTAGAAAACCAACATTATATGAAACATTCACTAGAAAACCAACACCATTATATGAAACATTCACTAGAAAACCAACACCATTATATGAAACATTCATTAGAAAACCAACAACATTATATGAAACATTCATTAGAAAACCAACAACATTATATGAAACATTCATTAGAAAACCAACATTATATAACCAACATTATATGAAACATTCATTAGAAAACCAACATTATATGAAACATTCATTAGGAAACCAACATTATATGAAATATTCATTAGAAAACCAACAACATTATATGAAACATTAAAAACCAACAACATTATATGAAACATTCATTAGAAAACCAACATTATATGAAACATTCATTAGAAAACCAACATTATATGAAACATTAAAAGACCAACATTATATGAAACATTCATTAGAAAACCAACAACATTATATGAAACATTCATTAGAAAACCAACAACATTATATGAAACATTCATTAGAAAACCAACATTATATGAAACATTCATTAGAAACCAACATTATATGAAACATTCATTAGAAACCAACATTATATGAAACATTCATTAGAAAACCAACAACATTATATGAAACATTAGAAAACCAACATTATATGAAACATTCATTAGAAAACCAACATTATATGAAACATTCATTAGAAAACCAACATTATATGAAACATTCATTAGAAAACCAACATTATATGAAACATTCCTTAGAAAACCAACATTATATGAAATATTCATTAGAAAACAACATTATATGAAACATTCATTAGAAAACCAACATTATATGAAATATTCATTAGAAAACAACATTATATGAAACATTCATTAGAAAACCAACAACATTATATGAAACATTCCTTAGAAAACCAACATTATATGAAACATTCATTAGAAAACCAACATTATATGAAACATTCATAAGAAAACCAATATTATATGAAACATTCATTAGAAAACCAACATTATATGAAATATTCATTAGAAAACAACATTATATGAAACATTCATTAGAAAACCAACATTATATGAAACATTCATTAAAAAACCAACAACATTATATGAAACATTCATTAGAAAACCAACATTATATGAAACCAACATTATATGAAACATTCATTAGAAAACCAACAACATTATATGAAACATTCATTAGAAAACCAACAACATTATATGAAACATTCATTAGAAAACCAACATTATATTAAACATTCATTAGAAAACCAACATTATATGAAACATTCATTAGAAAACCAACAACATTATATGAAACATTCATTAGAAAACCAACATACATACATACATAAAATTTTAAGACTGAGTGTTCCACACATCAGTGCAGTTTCAGTCTCTTGTCCTAATGGCGGCATTCCAGGCAACCCTGTTAAGGGCTGCTTCACTTGTCAAGTTCTTGGATTTGAGATCGGCGCGTATAGTCCGATCCCAGGTCTTCCTCGGTCCACCCCTTGGTGTAGCTCCCTCCACAATCATAGACCTGCATTTTTTCACCCAATTTTGTTCATCCATTCTCTCCACATGTCCATACCATCCCAGTCTACTTGTACGCATCACCTCGCTAATACTCTTTATACCTAAACGTCTTCTCAGCTCAACATTTGTTATTCTATCCTGTAGCCTGGCCCCACACATCCATCTCACCATTCTCATCTCATTACGCTCCATTCTGTTGACATCCTCTACTTTAACGGCCCATGTTTCTGAGGCATACGTCATTGCACTTCTAACACATGAGGCATACACCTTTCCCTTCAGGGGGAGAGGCATTCTTTTCATGGTCAGGATTGGCATCAATTCTCTGAACTTCCCCCAGCCACACCTAATTCTAGCAACAGTGGCAGCCTCGGCCCCACCACCGGCAGAGATGGTATCTCCTAGGTAACAAAACTTGTTCACCAGCTCCAAAGACTCATTTCCAAAATTCACAGCCACAGGATCATCACTTAACACAAGCTCGCCTTTGCACACTACGCACTCAAATTTCTCTATTTCTGACTTATCCTTCGGCAGGGGCCCCTTTATTCTACTACAGCACTTACTCCCATGGTGTACCCAACATCGACAGATGCTACATTGAATTGAGTTAACGCCCACTCCCTTTCCACACACTGCACATGGGTATGCACCGCTCTTTTCCACATTGCCTCGTCTCAAACTACAATGCATAACCTTGGTTTTGTTAATATTGACTCTTAAACCCTTGCTCGCCATGCCCTCTCTCCACTCTCTGAAATTGGCCTCAGTATCCTGCATACTGTCAGCTATTAGGACTAAATCGTCTGCATAAAACAGTTCCAACGGGAGTCCGCCTCTAAAAACTCTAGACAGCGCCTCCAAGACCATAATAAAGAGGAGGGGGCTTAACACTGAACCCTGATGGACTCCAACACGGACTGCGAACTCATCACTCAGTACACCCTTCACCCTCACCGAACTTCGCGAATCCTCATACATCTTCATTATCACACGCACCAGCCACTCTTCCACACCAAGTTTCCTCATAGCCCACTGCACAACATCTCTAGGTACCCTATCAAAGGCCTTCTCCAGGTCCACAAACACAAAGTAAAGATTCCCTGCCTTTTAGTAAGTATCTTTCCTGTATCTGCCTGACTATGAAGATAGCATCGGTTGTACCACGTCCTGGCATAAAACCAAACTGCATATCATCAATAGAGATGCTTTGCCTGATCAAACCCTTAAGGACTCTCTCACAGACCTTCATGATTTGGTCAAGCATTTTCAGGCCCCTATAATTATATGAAACATTCATTAGAAAACCAACAACATTATATGAAACATTCATTAGAAAACCAACATTATATGAAACATTCATTAGAAAACCAACATTTTATGAAACATTCATTAGAAAACCAACATTATATGAAACATTCATTAGAAAACCAACATTATATGAAACATTCATTAGAAAACCAACAACATTATATGAAACATTCATTAGAAAACCAACATTATATGAAACATTCATTAGAAAACCAACATTATATGAAACATTCATTAGAAAACCAACATTATATGAAACATTCATTAGAAAACCAACATTATATGAAACATTCATTAAAAAACCAACATTATATGAAATATTCATTAAAAAACCATCATTATATGAAACATTCATTAGAAAACCAACATTATATGAAACATTCATTAAAAAACCAACATTATATGAAACATTCATTAGAAAACCAACAACATTATATGAAACATTCATTAGAAACCAACAACATTATATGAAGCATTCATTAGAAAACCAACATTATATGAAACATTCATTAGAAACCAACAACATTATATGAAACATTCATTAGAAAACCAACATTATATGAAACATTCATTAGAAAACCAACATTATATGAAACATTCATTAGAAAACCAACATTATATGAAACATTCATTAGAAAACCAACATTATATGAAACATTCATTAGAAAAGCAACATTATATGAAACATTCATAAGAAAACCAACATTATATGAAACATTCATTAGAAACCAACAACATTATATGAAACATTCATTAGAAAACCAACATTATATGAAACATTCATTAGAAAACCAACATTATATGAAACATTCATTAGAAAACCAACATTATATGAAACATTCATTAGAAAACCAACATTATATGAAACATTCATTAGAAAACCAACATTATATGAAACATTCATTAGAAAACCAACATTATATGAAACATTCATTAGAAAACCAACATTATATGAAACATTCATTAGAAAACCAACATTATATGAAACATTCATTAGAAAACCAACAACATTATATGAAACATTCATTAGAAAACCAACATTATATGAAACATTCATTAGAAAACCAACAACATTATATGAAACATTAGAAAACCAACATTATATGAAACATTCATTAGAAAACCAACATTATATGAAACATTCATTAAAAAACCAACATTATATGAAACATTCATTAGAAAACCAACATTATATGAAACATTCATTAGAAAACCAACAACATTATATGAAACATTCATTAGAAAACCAACAACATTATATGAAACATTCATTAGAAAACCAACAACATTATATGAAACATTCATTAGAAAACCAACATTATATGAAACATTCATTAGAAAACCAACATTATATGAAACATTCATTAGAAAACCAGCAACATTATATGAAACATTCATTAAAAAAAAACATTATATGAAACATTCATTAGAAAACCAACATTAATTAGAAACCAACATTATATGAGACATTCATTAAAAAACCAACATTATATGAAACATTCATTAAAAAACCAACATTATATGAAACATTGATTAGAAAACCAACATTATATGAAACATTCATTAGAAAACCAACAACATTATATGAAACATTCATTAAAAAACCAACAACATTGTATGAAACATTCATTAGAAAACCAACATTATATGAAACATTCATTAGAAAACCAACATTATATGAAACATTCACTAGAAAACCAACACCATTATATGAAACATTCACTAGAAAACCAACACCATTATATGAAACATTCATTAGAAAACCAACAACATTATATGAAACATTAATTAGAAAACCAACAACATTATATGAAACATTCATTAGAAAACCAACATTATATAACCAACATTATATGAAACATTCATTAGAAAACCAACATTATATGAAACATTCATTAGGAAACCAACATTATATGAAATATTCATTAGAAAACCAACAACATTATATGAAACATTAAAAACCAACAACATTATATGAAACATTCATTAGAAAACCAACATTATATGAAACATTCATTAGAAAACCAACATTATATGAAACATTAAAAGACCAACATTATATGAAACCTTCATTAGAAAACCAACAACATTATATGAAACATTCATTAGAAAACCAACAACATTATATGAAACATTCATTAGAAAACCAACATTATATGAAACATTCATTAGAAACCAACATTATATGAAACATTCATTAGAAACCAACATTATATGAAACATTCATTAGAAAACCAACAACATTATATGAAACATTAGAAAACCAACATTATATGAAACATTCATTAGAAAACCAACATTATATGAAACATTCATTAGAAAACCAACATTATATGAAACATTCATTAGAAAACCAACATTATATGAAACATTCCTTAGAAAACCAACATTATATGAAATATTCATTAGAAAACAACATTATATGAAACATTCATTAGAAAACCAACATTATATGAAATATTCATTAGAAAACAACATTATATGAAACATTCATTAGAAAACCAACAACATTATATGAAACATTCCTTAGAAAACCAACATTATATGAAACATTCATTAGAAAACCAACATTATATGAAACATTCATAAGAAAACCAATATTATATGAAACATTCATTAGAAAACCAACATTATATGAAATATTCATTAGAAAACAACATTATATGAAACATTCATTAGAAAACCAACATTATATGAAACATTCATTAAAAAACCAACAACATTATATGAAACATTCATTAGAAAACCAACATTATATGAAACCAACATTATATGAAACATTCATTAGAAAACCAACAACATTATATGAAACATTCATTAGAAAACCAACAACATTATATGAAACATTCATTAGAAAACCAACATTATATTAAACATTCATTAGAAAACCAACATTATATGAAACATTCATTAGAAAACCAACAACATTATATGAAACATTCATTAGAAAACCAACATACATACATACATACATACATAAAATTTTAAGACTGAGTGTTCCACACATCAGTGCAGTTTCAGTCTCTTGTCCTAATGGCGGCATTCCAGGCAACCCTGTTAAGGGCTGCTTCACTTGTCAAGTTCTTGGATTTGAGATCGGCGCGTATGAAAGGATTGAGGAAAATGAGGTGAAAGAAGCAGTGAAACAAATGAGAGCGGGAAAAGCAGAAGGTTTGGATGGTATTGCTGTGGAGTGTATAAAGAAGGGTGGAGATGTGATAATAGATTGGTTGGTGAGACTTTTCAATGTGTGCTTTGTTGTGTCAAGGGTACCAATAGACTGGAAGAGTGCATGTATTGTGCCGTTGTACAAGGGGAAGGGAGATCGGCAGGAGTGTTCAAGTTATAGAGGTATTAGTTTATTGTCAGTGGTTGGAAAGCTGTATGGCAGGGTGTTGATAGAGAGGATAATAAAGTGTACAGAAGTTGCAATAGGAGAAGAACAGTGCGGTTTTAGGAAGGGAAGAGGGTGCGTGGATCAGATGTTTGCAGTAAGACAGTTATGCGAGAAGTATTTAGAGAAGCATAAGGAGATATTTTGGGCTTTTATGGACTTGGAAAAAGCGTATGATCGTGTGGACCGTGAAGCAATGTGGAAGGTGTTAAGGATTTATGAAATAGGAGGAAATTTGTTAGAAGCAGTTAAGAGTTTTTATGAAGGGAGCAGAGCATGTGTGAGAGTAGGAAATGGTGAGTTGAGTGAATGGTTTGAGGTATAGGTAGGTTTGCGACAGGGTTGTGTAATGTCACCATGGCTGTTTAATATGTTTATGGATGGTGTGGTGAGGGAGGTGAAAAGGAGAACTATGGGAAGAGGATTGGGTTTAGTAGGAAAGAATGGTAGAGATTGGGAGTTGAATCAGTTGCTGTTCGCTGATGACACAGCATTGGTGGCGGATTCTGATGAGAAACTGCAGCGGGTAGTCAAAGAGTTTGGTGTGGTTTGTGGAAGGAGGAAACTGAAGGTGAACGTCGATAAAAGTAAAGTAATGGTGTGTAATAGGGGAGAGCATAGGGTGAATCTAGATGTGAGGCTGGATGGGGAAATATTGGAACAAGTAGAGTGTTTTAAATATCTAGGAGGAACGATAAGCAGGAGTGGAGGTATGGAAGTGGAGGTAAAACAGAGAGTGTGTGAAGGAAGGAAGGTTTTCGGAGCAATGGGAAGTATGTGGAAGACGAGAAATCTCGGAGTGAAAGTAAAAAGTGCACTGTATCAAGGAATTGTTGTGCCAACAGTGATGTATGGGGCTGAGACATGGGCTCTGAAGAAAAAGGAGAAAAGAGGGCTGGATGTGATGGAGATGAGCTGCTTGAGGAGTATGTGTGGAGTTACTCGTAGAGACAGATTGAGGAATGAAGAGATACGTAGGAGAGTGGGGCAGCAGGAACATTTGTCAGCCAGAGTGGACAGAAGGGTGCTGAGCTGGTATGGTCATGTTGAACGAATGGGAGATGAAAGGCTTACAAAGAGAATATGTGAGTCAGGTACAAGGGGAGATAGAAGGGCAGGAAGACCCCCATTGAGATGGAGAGACTGTGTAAGAAAGGCTTTGGATGATAGAGGAATGACTATAGATCAGGCAGGGGAAGTGGTGGTGGACAGGAGTGAATGGAGAATGCTTGTGAATAGTTGAGTGAACACGTGGTCATTTGGAGTAAGG
>JBAKBP010032148.1:0-23530 GCA_037953745.1 Lithodes maja
TCCAAGCTCTTCCCCCCTCCCCCCTTCTATGATCCAAGCTGTCCCCCCTCCCCTCCCTCTATGGTCCAAGTGGTCCCCCCCCCCCCCACCCCCATGATCCAACCTCTTCCTCCTCCCCCTTCTATGATCCAAGCTGTCCCCTATGATCCAAGCTGTCCCCCCCCCCCCTCCCTCTATGGTCCAAGCTCTTCCCCCTCCCCCCTTCTATGATCCAAGCTGTCCCCCTCCCCTCCCTCTATGGTCCAAGTGGTACCCCCCTCCCCCTGATCCAAGCTTCCCCCCCCCCCCTCCTCCCCCATGGTCCAAGCTAACCCCCCCCCCCCCCATCATAATCCAATTACCGACACCTTTCCACCCAAAAATGTACGAAACTAACTTTGAAGGGGCGGTCTTGAGAGTATTTATGTTTTTAACTTGATGGAGGTTTACTGTAGGGAGCAAGCTTAAATAATAAAATAATAATATATAAATTATCACAAAATAAAAAATCCCTTAATGGATTTATCAAAGCTGCCTCTAGTTGCATTTAATCTTTATATTTGTTTGACCTGATATTTACATTTCTAAAGGTCGTGTTTTGATTTCGAGGGTTTAAACTGTATGTGTATCTTTGACCACGTTTGTACCCACTGACCAACCCGGGCATCGAACCTGGGCCGGTAAATTCATAATCGGCGCCACTAACCACCCAGCCACCGGAACACTATTCTCCCCCCCCCCCCCCCCCCCCCAGTTTGCAGTGGTTTTCCTTATATGGTGACCTGGTGGTATAATTCATATATCAGTAATTTAGGTAGGCCTATTTTGTAGTGCATTCTTGTACCAGGTTATGTAAGTGTATGCATGGCTATGTAAGTGTATTTATGTGTGTATGGATATTTAAAAGTATTTGTGTGTGTGTGTGTGTGTATGGTTATGTAAGTGTGTGTTCACCTGCTTGCTTGTTCGTCAAGGGGAATCCAGCAATGCGAGTTAAGCTCATTATTATCGCGCCTCCTTAACTGGGAATGTATTGCGTGAAATGCATGTTAAGTGTTTATGTATCGTTGGAATGGCTGTGGATGTGTGTGTAGTCTGTATTTTAGCCAATTGGCGACATCTGGCAACGAAGACATGGAAAATGTAGATTTGGTGAAACCTGCAAATACCACCACCCATCCCTTTGCAAGACATCACTTGAGAACAAGACCTGCTACAATATGAAATGCCCAGCTTTTCATATTAAAGGGACTTGGAGATATGCTAGACCTAACACGAATGGTAGCCCAAAAAACTCTCTAGCTATGCGAGGACGAGACAGAGGAAAAAGGCAAGGAGGGAAAGGGCAGATGAAGATGAAGAGACTGAGGGAGATGGAAGAGCATATAGAACACCTCGAGCACCTCCTGGCCTCCCAAGAGTGGCCAATACATCCCGAAGACTATTAGGTACACATAGTACTCCAAACAATCCCTTCCCAATCTTGTTTGCAAATATCCAAGGCCTAAAAAATAGAACCACGAACAAAGTACCATTTATTAGGGGCCTGCTAGAAGAAGGAAACGCTATATTTGCGGCTCTCACAGAAACTCACATTAAAGATCAAGAAGATAGTGAGGTATGGATTCCTGGTTACAACCTACATAGGGCGGACAGAACGCATAGATCACATGGAGGTGTAGCCTTGTACATACATGACTCACTGATATGTACTGAATTCCTAAATAACAGTAATGAAGTGGTGGAAATACTTGGAGTTAAAATAGAATCCCTAAATTTAGCAGTTATTGTTACATACAGGCCTCCAGACTCATCCCGAGAAGAATTCAAAACCCAGCTCAACAAAATAAAATCAGAAGTGGAAACCCTGGGGAACCCAACACCAAATATTATATGGCTAGGAGACTTTAACCTACCAAACATTAAATGGAGACAACTAGAAAACCAGTTAGTGGCAAATAACACCGGAGAAGCAAATACTAATACGAGAGAGCTTTTTGAACTTTGTGATTTATTTGTCTTACCCAACATATTGCTGAACCCACACGGGAAAACAATATCTTAGACCTGGTCTTCACTAACAACGACTCTCTAGTACACAGCATTAACATATCGGACACAACATACTCAGATCATAAATTAATTGAGATCAAAACAACCTTAGAAAGTGTACAGACAACCTCAGAATCGAGAACAAAAACCGGCCCCATCAGTAAATTTAACTTCAATAACAAAAACATTAGGTGGGAAGAGGTCAATCAAGAAATGGAAGAAATAGACTGGGAAGATTTAATGGATAACCTGACACCAGCAGAATGTCTAGTCTTAATAACAGAAACCATGACCCAAATCTGTAGCCACCATATACCTGCAAGACAAACAAAACGAAGAAGCAAACAAGATCGGGAAAGGAGGAGGCTGTACAGAAGAAGAAAATTACTCACACAAAGACGCACACATCAAAATCTACAGGATAGGCAAAAGGTCGAAATAGATAGAGAAATTGTGGAAATTGAACAAAGGCTAAGAATATCATATGAACTACAACATATGGAAGGAGAGGAAAGCTATTGCAGGTATAAAGGAAAATTCCAAATACTTCTTTTCATACGCCAAACAAAAGGCTAAAACAACATCAAACATCGGCCCACTGAGCAAAGGGGATGGCTCTTTCACAGGGGACAAAAAGGAAATGAGCGAACTCTTAAGCAGGCAGTATGAAATGGCATTCAGTGAGCCTGATGAAACAAAAGTCATCAGAGACCAAAATATATTTTTCATGGAAACCTCCCCCATGGAAACCCCTCAGATGCTGGATATTGATTTCGGTCCAAAAGACATAGAAGAGGCCATTTCCAACATGCCATCCCACTCGGCACCAGGCCCGGACTCATGGAATTCGATCCTAATGAAGAAATGTAAGGAAAACCTCTCAAAACCCCTGGCTATAATGTGGAGAAGGAGTCTAGACACTGGTGACATACCAGATAGCTTGAAAAACGCAATAATTGCCCCACTGCATAAAGGAGGGAGTAAAGCACTACCAAAAAACTACCGCCCGGTAGCTCTAACCTCTCACATCATTAAAGTTTTCGAGCGAGTCCTGCGAAGCAAAATTTCAACATTCATGGACACAAATGAACTACACAACACCGGTCAACATGGGTTCAGAGCGGGAAGATCATGTTTCTCACAACTTTTGGAACACTATGACAAAATTCTTAAAGCGCTAGAAGAAAAGAAAAACGTGGATGTCATTTACACCGATTTTGCTAAGGCATTTGATAAATGTGACCATGGTATAATAGCCCACAAACTGAAAGCAAAAGGTATAACTGGGAAAATCGGACGGTGGATATACAATTTCCTCGTAAACCGAAAACAATCAGTAGCAGTAAACCAAGTCACATCTGAGCCTTCGGATGTCAAAAGCTCAGTGCCCCAAGGAACAGTGCTAGCGCCCCTTCTGTTCCTCATACTAATTTGCGACATAGATACCAACACCAGACACAGTACGGTGTCGTCTTTTGCTGATGACACAAAATTAAGCAAGATAGTAAACACACAAGAGGACACGGGCCGACTGCAGGAAGACATGAATGTAGTGTTCCAGTGGACCAGGGAAAACAACATGCAATTCAATGAGGAAAAATTCCAATTAATACGGTACGGAGATAATAATGGTGTTAAAGAAATTACAAATTACTTAACAGAATCTAACCACATAATAGAACGGAAAGACAGTGTGAAAGACCTTGGGGTATTAATGTCTGAAAATATGGGTTTCAAAGTACATAACCAGGTCAAAGTGGCGGCTGCGAAACGTCTAACGGGTTGGATTCTGCGTACTTTTAAAACACGCGGGGAATTGCCTATGATAACGCTCTTCAAATCTCTAGTGCTACCGCGGCTTGAATACTGTAGCGTATTAACATCCCCATACAAAGCAGGTGAAATAAATGACGTAGAGAGTGTACAAAAAAAATTCACTTCGCATATAAGTTCGATAAAACATCTACACTATTGGGAGCGTTTAAGAGCACTAAATCTGTACTCACTGGAACGTAGAAGAGAACGTTACCTAATAATATACACGTGGAAAATCGCAGAGGGTTTAGTACCAAACCTACATACTCCGATAGTCATGAAATTCAGTGATAGGAGAGGCTGGGAATGCGAAATCCCCCGGATGAATAACAGGGGTGCTATGGGCTCTCTGCGAGAGGGCTGGTTATCACACAGAGGCCCACGTCTCTTCAACAAACTCCCACGGCGAGTAAGAGACATGAGGGACATCTCGTTAGACAACTTCAAGAGAGCCCTAGATGTCGAACTGCAAAAAGTGCCAGACGAGCCCATCCTCGCAAGGGAGCGAGCTGTCGTTTCAAACAGTCTACTGCACCAACCACCACCCATAACGAGGGGCGTCGCGCTCCTTGGTGCCGCTAGAAGAGTGGCGAACACATCAAAAGGTATCAAAAGGTAAGGTAAAGGAAGGCTTAGGGTTAATCTGTACGGCACCATTCTCACTACGGTACCAGTCTCACCCGAAGGCTTAGGTTATGTTAGTGTATTTGTGTGTTTGTTTAGTTATGTAAGTGTATTTGTGTGTTTGTTTAGTTATGTAAGTGTATTTGTTTTGTGTGTGCCATTGCTGAATTTAAGGTTTTTATATTAAATGTTTTGTATTACATCGCTATTTCTTGTTGGTAAGGGAGCGTTGTTGCAAGCTTGTGTTGCAATGTTAATGGGATTAGCAAGGGCGTGACGTCACTGGTGCTAACTGACTTATTATGTTGCACGGCGGGTGAGTCAGGGGTCATAATGAGGAAATTAACGAATGGTGGAGGGTATTGCATTCGTATATATATATATATATATATATATATATATATATATATACTGTATACAGTATATATACAGTATATATATATATATATTTTTTTTTTTTCAATAACCAGCTAAGTTTTCAGATAACCGAATAACTCTTGTGATTTGTGATTACTACATTTCCATTGCACTTAATTCCACTCTGTTTTGGCCGTATAGAGCCGTTGATTTATTTTGGCTATTTTACCACCCAAGGTTTGGGTACACTAAGGAGAGATTTGTATTTATTTGTTTCTTTATGTATCTCTTTATGTATTTATGTATTTATTTTTTAGTTTCCTTCCTAGACCTCCATCAAGCTTTAAAGAATACCCCTACCCCGTACACATACATTTGTTTATTTTTTTGGTAGAAAATCGCCCAGACTGATGGCCGGTTCCTCCTAAAATACAGGCTCGCTATCGCTTGCCGGAATAATACGACACCTAAATGGCACGAACGGTCTTTATGTCGCCAAACTAATGTTGCGAACGTCTTCAAATTTCAAAACTAATGGGGCTAAGCATGAGGGAGAAGGTTGTCCATAAAAAAACGTTTAACCCCTTCAGAATTACGTATTTTTTTGTTTGTATCATTCTGGTTATCATTCGACGATTTTCTTTAGCTTATAACACACCTCTACGACCGAAAATGGGTAAATACGATCTCAATCAATCCTCTTAATAACTTACTGTAGGTCCTTCTGAAATTGCATACAATCGTCTAATTTCAGCCATAATTAAAGGTAAATAGGCGTCATGCTGCTAAAAAGATTAACCCTTCTTCTGTTCTACTACCTTGCCTTAAGCCGGTGTCACACGAACCTTTTCTCGAGCAATTTTTACGGGCAATTATGGTCTGGAAGCTTAAAAATTTACACTTTATCAAAATTCATCCGCCTAACATAGGCTAATCTACCTTCAGTCTAGTTACCGATACCAGTGCGAAAAAGTCCCGAAATAATACGAGAAAAAACTTGCTCATGGAAAATTTACGGAAAAAGCGCTCGTGTGACAGCGGCTTAACACTTTTTTCCGGCAATTTCTTTCAGGCAATTGTGGTCTGGCATCCTCTGAATTTGTGTATATTATTTCAGTCTCTTAAGATCATATAAAGTCACTCTAGTTGCCGATTCCAATGTGAACATTCCAAGATATACTGTAGTACGAGAACAAACTTATTCATAGAAAATTGACGGAAACTGCGCTCGTGTGACATCGTCTTTACACCATGATCAGTTCTGTTGGGGTTAGAGCAGCCAATCCGTACGCTGCAGTCCCATTACTACGCGCAACCCATAACAACACTACCCACACAAGATAGGCGTGTTAGATTGAGGGGGGGGGGGGGTTTCAGGACCCCCTTCGTCCTCATGTTTAGCCCAATTAGTTCTGAGATTTTGAGATGTTCGCAATATTAGTTTGACGATTTTAATACCTTTGGTACTCTTTAGGTGTCGATTTATTTTCCTGGCAAGCCGGCAAATTTAGGAGGCTGCGGCATATTTCTACTGAAAAATGCATAAGTTTATCTCGTAGGGGGGTCTTGTGGGTATTTGTGAAGCTTGATGGAGTTCTAAGGAGGAAACTAAACAAATAAACAAACACCATCAATAAACATATAATTTGATGGTTAAGGTGTTCATAATGACTCAAAATGTATTCTTCTAGCTACTCCTTTTGTTTGTGTGTGTGTATTCAGTATAGCTATCGCGTGCTAATGGGGTTGCCGCGTACAAATTGGTTGGTCTGCCCATATCCCTTAAACTGTAAAGGAGATAAAAGGAAGATGAATAATAAAGGGTGATGAAGTAATAGATGTGAATGTATGTGTGGTGATTATGAGAGAGATAGAGAGAGAGATTGATTGAGATTGGCATAGATGTGTGAGAGAGAGAGAGAGAGAGAGAGAGAGAGAGAGAGAGAGAGTGAGAGTGAGCGAGAGACTGGCGTTACGTAAAAGATTAATAAGGACAATAAAGAAAGAGAGAGAGAGAGAGTGTATCCAGCTGGTATCGCTAAGTACAGTACTAAAAATGTAATGTACACTATGGAGAGAGAGAGAGAGAGAGAGAGAGAGAGAGAGAGAGAGAGAGAGAGAGAGAGAGAGAGAGAGAGAGAGAGATAAACACGGGGTAGAAGGTATAGCGTCTGGAAGCTTCGTATTATTATTGGTCTTGACACGTATATTAACGTATTGTGTGTGGCTCTTCCGTTGGACACACACACACACCATGCATAGTTGGTCCACGAATTTGTAAGAGTGGGCTATAGACTATGGCATCAGAGTGTACAGTTCTATCAATCAACCAATAAATAAAATTCTATCTATCTATCTATATGCTCAGGCCCAATCCCCATTTTGGGGGTAGCCGACTCAAGACAGAGCAAGAACAGGGAAAACACAAAAAACAACATAAAACAACAAATAAACACAGATAAAAAACACAAACTCACACACATCCAGGTCACCCAGGAGAAGACCCAGAGACCAGGGTCACCAAGGTCACTCCAGCACTCCCCCGGCCCCCGACCACCCGGAGAGGTTCCGATCTCGGCAGGCAGACATGCAGCGGAGCCAAAGCCACAAGCCCTCCCACCACACTTCCAGGCGCACCCTTCATATTAATCGTCTCCCCGGGCCAGGCGCCTGATGGACTATTCTATAGTCCAACTTGCGCCCGACCCCTTACTCCAAATGACCACGTGTTCACTCAACTATTCACAAGCATTCTCCATTCACTCCTGTCCACCACCACTTCCCCTGCCTGATCTATAGTCATTCCTCTATCATCCAAAGCCTTTCTTACACAGTCTCTCCATCTCAATGGGGGTCTTCCTGCCCTTCTATCTCCCCTTGTACCTGACTCACATATTCTCTTTGTAAGCCTTTCATTTCCCATTCGTTCAACATGTAAAATAATGTAAAATAACATGTAATAAAATAGCCTATGTTTATTTAGCCTTTGAGTATACATTAAATTAACAATGTTTTTACTTGTTGGACGTCCGGCTGAGTCTTATGAGAGAAACTCTATTAAAGGCACCCTGTATTTAACCAGCATGTAGTTACAATCCGCATATTATTCTCAGCATATCATAAGGTTAAATTAATTCACATCTATGAACCTTTAAAGCCAAGTTCCGAAGCACCAGCGGCTCGCTGGTGTGGTGACTAGGTCTTGGACTTCCACCCAGAATGCCTGGGATCGCGCCCACGCTCGGCGCATTAAAGATTTTTCACAAGCACTGAGTAGTTACCATCCCTCATGAGCAAGGGGATGGGGTAGTAGTACAGGACCCCAATGGAAATACGCCTAATCGGCCTTATTGGGCTATCCTTAGCTGGCTTAGCATGCGCTAGCTTTAAGAACTATTATTATTATTATTATTATAACAAAGCATTGTATTGTGTCGTATGCGTTCGGTACTTGTTGAAATGGGTGCGACGCGGTATATACTCTTGTCTGTACACCCTTCACGAGATGGGTTAGACGAGGGAGGGGCAAGTCGGTGGGAAAGGGAGTTACCAGTTACGATGGTATGGTGAGGGCAAACAATCAAATAGAGAGGGAGAGGGAGGAGTTGAGATGGAAGGGTGTGCAGGCGCGGAAAAGAAGGGTGAACATGGAATTGAGAGGGAGAGAGAGAGTGCGTAAGGAGAAAGAGGGTTAAATGGTTAGTGAAAATGTGTCTGTTGTATATATATATATATATATATATATATATATATATATATATATATATATGAGAGAGTACAACATATATATGAGAGAGAGAGAGCTGGGGGGTGGGGGTGATTAAATGGTATTGAGAGTGAGTGTGCTGGGTAAATACGGAGCGAAGGAAAAGGGTTAAGGAGAGAGAGAGAGAGAGAGAGTGAGAGAGAGAGAAAGGAAGAGGAAGGGGAGGGGGAGGGGAGGGGCAAATGGAATGGAGAGTGATTGCACTGAGTAAATATAGAACAGGAAGAGAGGATTAGGGAGCGATAGAGCGAGATGGAAAGGGCGAAATGAAAGTGAGAGAGAGAGAGAGAGAGAGAGAGAGAGAGAGAGCGCGCAGACCCGACCCTACCCTTAGTTCTAGAAGATTGGTGCAGTGGAAGTCTCAGCACATGCTCTCTAGGCCTCCTCACTCATATACTGTACTGTAGGTCTAACTACCTCAAATAGGACTAATTCTGGACAAAAAGTTGATGCTGAGGAGAAGGGCTGTGGTTGTTGATGACTGGGAGGACGATGCTGCCAGTGATAATAAACCACCTCCTTTGGCTTGCTGAAGCAATAAAAATAATGTTAGCCATGGTAGGAAGGAGGGGAGGTGATTCTAGAGAGGGTAGGTAGGGAGCCCATGGAAGATGAAGATGAGGCGAGGAGGAGGAGGAGGAGGAGGAGGAATTTACAAAGGATTACAAATTATTGACAAACTGCAACAGACCTATTGGTCCTTGCGAGGCAGTTTGTATAACTACACTTGAGGTACTAACTACTAGGACTAGGTAGAGAAAATTATAAAAAAAAACAGAAGGCTCCTCCCCACCCACCAGATTAAGCAACAACACCAACAACCACAACAAGAACAACAACGGCAAAAACAACAACATCAATAACAACAGCAGCAACAAAGAAGAAGCGGGGATGCCAAGAATATTGATGAGAGGGTGAGGGAAGGAAGGAAGGAAGGGAAGGGGAGGGAGGGAGAGAGAGAGATCTGTAATGGAATCGTCCCCAACCTTCCCTCTATCGCGGCCAACAGCTGTTCTGCACTGTCGGTACATGAGAGAGTACAAAGGAGTACAAAGGAAATCAAGCAACAACAGATCTAGTGACCCTTCTAGGTTGATTGTCCTCCAAAACACTGAGGATGAAGTGTCCAAACAGTGGTTTAGAGTGGGTAAGGGAACATTGGAAAGGGAATTACTGCCCTGGAACTAATGTCCGTGGCAGGATTAGGAAGTTAGTAGAGGACAGATGGGTTAGTAACTGAGGGGGGGATAAAATAAAGTTATTCATTTACAAACGCAGTCAGTCGTGGGTTTGATGAGAGATATTTGTCTAGGCGGAGTTTAAATGAATCAACGGTGATGCAGTCTATAACGTTTCGGGGAAGCCCATTCCACAAGTTGACAACTCGATTGAAGAAGAAATTCTTAGATTCGTGCGAGTTAAAAGATTTACCAATAATTTTGCAACCGTTTCCCCGCGTGTAATTAGATTGGTCGATAGTGAAGTACTTACTACAGTTCATATTGTCGATGCCTTTGATGATTTTGAACACTTGAATTAAGTCACCTCTTAATCTGCGCTGGGTTAAAGGAAATAGATTTAATTCTCTAAGACGCTCTTCGTATGGTTTGTTCTTTAGGCTAGGTATCATTTTGGTAACTCTACGTTGAACTCGTTCTAGCTTGTTTATATCTTTTTGGTAATAAGGGCACCAGGATTGAACGCAGTATTCCAGAAGAGGGCGGACTAAGGAATTGTAAAGGGTTAGGATAACTTCTTTTGATTTATGCTCAAATGACCTGCCTATAAAGCCAATTATTTTGTTTGCCTTCTTAACAACTTCTGAACATTGTTGACAAGGTTTTAGGTTACTCGATATTGTTACTCCAAGATCGGTTTCTCTGTTTACATTCTTAAGCTGAGTGCCATTCATCGAATAGTTTGCTTTCTCATTTAGGTATCCGACATGTAGTACTTTACATTTATTCGCATTGAAACTCATTTGCCAAATTTGGGCCCAATGTGACAATTTATCTAGATTGTGTTGCATATCGTCAACTTGTTCTTTTGAGAGTACGCTATTTGCAATTTTTGTATCGTCAGCAAATTTTGAGATTGTACAGGTGAGACCCTCATCTATGTCGTTGATGTAAATTAGAAAGAGAATTGGTCCTAGTGCCGATCCCTGGGGTACCCCGCTACTTACATTGGTCCATTTAGATGCCTTACCGTTTATGACTACCCTTTGCTTTCTGTTGCTGAGCCAATTTCAACACACCGTCTTGTATTTCATGCGCTTTTAGTTTTAGCAGTAAACATTTGTGGGGAACTTTGTCAAAGGCCTTTTGAAAATCAAGGTATATAATATCTACAGCTTTACTCTCATCGTAGAGGTTGAGGATATCGTGGAAGAAGTCTAAGAGGTTTGTTAAACAGGAACGTTTTTTACGAAAGCCGTGTTGAGTATCTTTAAGTATGTTATTTTCCTCTAAGTGATTTACGAGTCTGTCTCGTATGACCGTTTCTAGCATTTTACAAACAACTGAGGTTAAGCTAATTGGACGATAGTTACTGGGTAGGGATTTGCTGCCTTTTTTTAATATCGGTGTTACGTTGGCTAGCTTCCACTGATCAGGCATAGTTCCAGACTGCAAGGATTTATTGAATAGTAATGTCAGTGGTTTGGAGAGCTCATCCTTAGCTTCCTTTAGAACTCTAGGCGAGATTGTATCAGGTCCTGGCGTTTTATTTACCTTGAGTTTATCTAAACAATTCAATACTTCTCTCTCTGTAACGGTGATATTGCTTAGAAAATCTGAATTATCAATCTGAATCGGCGATGGTGTAGGGATATCACTGAGGTCTTCTGTTGTAAAAACTGATGCAAAGAAGGTATTGAGGGCATTACTCATTTGTACTTCGTCTTTGGTGTATTCTCCATTTTCATCGACTAACGGTCCAACAGTTGAAGTAACTACTTTTTTCTTTCTGATATAACTATAGAATTCTTTCGGGTTTGTTTTACTTTGATTCGCAATATGTAACTCTAAGGTCTTTTTACTCTGCTTAATTAACTTTTTGGCTTTGCGTCGTAGCTCTACAAATTTCACCCATTCTTCGTCATTTTGTGAGGATTTTAATCTATCATTAGCAAATTTTTTAGCAAGCAGGCAGTTTGAAATATCTTTATTCCACCATTTGGGCTTATTATTATGGCCTGGACGCCGTATTTTCGATGGTATGCAGTCTTGCACTGCTTTTAGGTAAGTGGTTTCGAATAACTTCCAAGATGTATTTATGTCGTTATTGTTAATTAAAAAGCTCCAGTCAGTTTCTTTAAACATAGCTCTAAGTTTATGGAAGTTTGCTTTCTTGAAATTAGGGACTTTTTCGATGCTACTATTTGGTTCGTTACTAGTAAACTTTAAAGTGAAAGTTAAAGTACGATGGTCGCTGTTACTGAATTCATCACCAACATTCAAATTTTCTATCAATTCTTATTTTGTTGCAAGTACAATGTCAAGAACGTTATTACCACGGGTCGGCGTTCGAACAAATTGATAAAGCGAACTCTCTTGCAAGTTCGTATACAAGTCATGTCCGGAGTGTGAAGTAAGAGTATCGCCCCACTTGGTCACAGGTAAATTAAAGTCGCCAAAAATTACGGTATCTTGTGAGTTACTTACATCTGCAATTTGTTCGTAAATTTCTCGGTCAGTTTGCACTGATTGAGCTGGAGGTCTGTATATTAACGCAAGTATTATTTTTGTACCTTTATTATTCTTTATTAGCACAAAAGATGTGTCGACGTTCACAATTTGAGGTTTTGACACGAGGGTCGGGTTAAGACTTTCTTTGAAATAAAATAAAACGCCACCTCCATTTTTATTTATTCGGCTGTTCTCAAACATTACATAACCGGGAAGTGAATACTCTGCTAGAAAGTCTCTATCTTCTGTATTGAGCCAAGATTCTGTTATGCCAATCACATCATAATTTTCTGTAAACACTAGTTCCTCTAAATCTGAAAATTTATTGCGTATGCTACGAGCGTTTGCATAGAAAACCTTTAAAGTTGCGGTTTTTGAACTCACAGAACGTTCTTTCATCGAATTTTTGGTTCTGGTCGGATCTACATTTACATTCATGGCTGTCCTCGGTCCTCGGTCGTTATCCCTGGCGGTTTTGAATTTGGGTCGTGTTGGTGGAGCTTTATCCAAATTCGCGGTTCTTGACGGATTAGTATTTAATTCCTTTGTAGGTTGCCGTCCTCGCTGTCTTCGGTCCTCCTTCCTAGTTGTCCTGTGCTGAGTCTATTTCTTCTCCGAAAATCCGTCACCGCATCGTTGAGAAGACGCCCAAAACGTGCTGCTCCCACCTGGTTCAGATGAACTCCATCGTCCGAAAACAAATAGTCATCGTAGTAGAAATTGTCCCAGGTGTCGACGAATCCCACGTTCTCCTTCCTGCAGAGGTTTGCTAGACAACGATTTGTGCTGGTGACTATGTTGTAAAATCGGCTCTCTACACCGAGCCGGGGGACGATTCCTGAGACGATGATCCTTGATGACTTCTCCTTAAACGACTTGATCAGCTGCTGGTACTTTAAAAGCAAATCTTCCGACCGGGTTCGCTGTACATCGTTGGATCCAACGTGGATGACGTACATTGTATTAGCAGGGGCCAGCTTTGATACTTCGTCAACTGCTGCAACTACGTCGTCCACACCACCACCAGTGATACAAAAACGCTTCCTGGTCTTAGGTGCCCTGGCGCAAAACTCTGTGAGCTGACCACGTATCATCGAGTCTCCCACGAGCCGGACTTCTTCTATTTCCTCTTCGTCATCTGAGTCTGTGAGTATCTGGAAACGGTTTTGACACTCGGTAATCGGTATGTGTTTCCTGGTCTTGGGGCAAACGTTGTTCCTCACGACACGGAAGTTGTCTTGAGGGGGAAGAGAGTCACTATTTGTATCTTGAGTATCGGAAACATCAGCTGAAGTGGCTACTGTAGGCGTTGAATTGTTGGCAGTTGACGTTGGGGCGTTGGTGGCTGCTGGAGTTGCGGTGACAATTGAAGTTTGTGGTACTCCAACGTTGAGTGTTACAAACTCTTGGAGTGATTCCAGCTTCATGGTGAGGACGTTGATCTTGTTGTAGGCTTCATCTAATTTCACTGTAAAATTCTCTCGTTGCTGGCAGAGCCGGCAGACTTGAAAATCGACAGTAGCAAACATGGACTCACCAAACCTACCGGCGCAGTTCGCACAAGCGCGAGGCATGGTGACAGTCACTTTCTTCAGATCACTTCACTCACTTAAAAAACACTTCACTCACTTTAAAACACTTCACTCACTTTAAAACACTTCACTCACTTTAAAAACACTTCAATCAATTCAACCGAAAACAAATATGCTGAAATACGCAGAAATAGGTTATCAGGGGTGATAGCCTAACCGAAAACACAAATGTTGAGATACACAGAATTAGGCTTCCAGGGGCGATAGCCTAACCAAAAGTTTTTTTTTTTTTAAATTGAAATACGCAATAATAGGCTACCAGCGTTGAATAGCCTAACCGAAAATAATAAAATTTAAATTCGCAGAAATAGGCTACCAGGTGTGATAACCTAACCTTAAACAAATATATGTATAACAGAATAAGTAACTAAATATACAATTCACCAAATAGAGATTATATAAAAATAAAGTGTGACTGCACACAAGGGGTTAATATACTGTGTCAACAGATGGCCCTGGTGTCGCTGTAGCCTAGTAAAGCAGTAGCCTACTATTTTTAGATAAAAAAGTGTATCAGTCAAAGGTTATTACAAGATCGTGCAAGCAACAACTAAAATTACAGATATATACTGTATAGCTACAGTAGGATACTAAATACAATATCTACAAGAGTTAATAATAAAACAGATTGGCTGGCTATAGGCTAGGCTAGGTTTGGGTTAGGTTAAAAGCTTGGCAGGTTGGGTTAGGCTAGGTTAGTTTGTACAAATACCACCCTTAGCTTAAAGTAAAATCAGTCTGAGGAGAAAAAGTCAAGAATATATCTAGGGGGAAAAGATAAATGAATGCACTTAAATTTGGTACAAAATTTGCTGGTATTTAATATGTATAATCCCCCAAAAAAGTTTGTTTACAAAATGGCGTCGGCGTTAGTCCCTGTAGGCAGGTTAGTTAGTAAACAATATTGTTTATTAGCAAATTAATATGCAAAGCTTTACTTACATACAAGGCAATTAAATAGATACTTACTACGGTAAACCTGACGTTTTGGACCGACAGCGATTTCAGTAAGTTTTATTTTGTTGTTTGTAATTTTTTCTTCAGAAATAGTGTTGTTTTATACTGAAGAGGAGCGGAAATGAGTATTTACCCATTATCCAACCATCTAAAAACACGCCCCCCACTAGTGGGGAGGGCTATGAAGTTCAGGGAAAATGAGGGGTTAAAAGCGTAAAAATACAATAATATAGCGTTTTGTATCAAAACTTGGCTGGGGTTTTCTCAAATTGCAAACCCATAAAACCCAATTTTGTGAATACCCGAGCCAACTTTTGACGAAAGCTGGCTCGGATTTCACGGGGTGGAGTGGGTAGCCTAATATCTTATGTTATAAAAATAATAGTCAACTTTGGGAAGACATTAGCCTAACCCAACAACCTTACCTAACCTATCCTAGTATTATGCTGCCCCCACACCCCCGCTGGTTGGGTTAGACTATCTTTTTTTTTTTTAATGTTCTAGGGCCTAGGCTATTAGCCTAACCTAACAACCTTACCTAACCTAACAACCTTACCTAACCTAACCTAGTATATGGGTGCAGGCTGCCGCCCCCACACCCCCCGCTGGTTGGGTTACTGTTTTTTTTTTTTTTGTGTATGTGCTATTAGCCTAACTTAACAACCTAACCTAACCTAACCTAACCTAACCTAGTATATGGGTGGGGGCTGCCGCCCCCACACCCCCGCTGGTTGGGTACTGGCTGAAAAACTTACTGTTTTACAGTATATATGAATTTTAGCGTTTTTGTTTTTTTCTCCCTTATAATACATTTCAGCTCTTAATGACATGTATAGCAATGATGTATAATGCTCTACCGGACCTATTAGGCCTAAAAAGACCGATGGGCTAACTGTCGGTCCAAAACATCAGTATAACCCTTACTACAGTAGGTAATGGGGTAAAATTAGGGGCTACGATTTTATATAAAATAGTAATAGGAGAGCGTTTGTTTACAAAGCAAAACAAAACAATAGATGGCGCTAGTGGCGCCCTGTCCGAGCAGGAGTCTTGTGATAAACACAAAGTTTATCAGTCAATACACAGCGAAATATCGTGCAGTGTTACTTACTAAGCTACAGGATGGTTAAACGTGCTCTTAACCACCTTTCATGCACAAGAATGAAGAGGATGAGTAGTTAATACTCAAATTATGATCGATATCGTGAGAGCGTTGACAGAGCGTCTGCAGCGTCTGGCGGTAGCACGGGTAGTGAGGTAGGTAGAGAGAGAGAGAGAGAGAGAGAGAGAGAGAGAGAGAGAGAGAGAGAGCTAGCTGTCTGTTGACACAAAAATGGTTCCAGTGAACTACATTCCGTGTGGTGGAATATTTAGTGGAGCGCCTGTGTGTGTGTGCGCGCGCGCGCGCGTGTTTTGTCATTTACCGGCGTTGGGCTGTGTTGGGATATTCTGTCACTGTTGCAGTTTTCATTGAGTCTCTCCATACACCTCTCTCTCTCTCTCTCATTCTCGCTCTCTCGCTCTCTCTCTCTCGCTCTCTCTCTCTCGCTCTCTCGCTCTCGCTCTCGCTCTCTCGCTCTCGCTCTCGCTCTCTCTCTCTCGCTCTCTCTCTCTCTCTCTCTCTCTCTCTCTCTCTCTCTCTCTCTCTCTCTCTCTCTCTCTCTCTCATTTACAGATAAGGACTAAAGGGTGTGGTTGGTAGGGAATCACTCTGCATATTCTGGTAAATACTGTAGACCCTGCTAATGCCTCTGTCACTGTCTTTTCTGTCACCCTACCTGTCTTCTTTGTCTCTCCTGTCCTTTACCTGTTTATACTAGCGACTGTCAATCTTTCAACTTTGGGGGAGACACTTGTTACAGGTAGCTTTGTCTTTTGTCTCCTTCTTACACATTGAAAAAATACCCCTGATCTTATAGCTAACCCAGAACCCTATACCTATTACGACTCAAAATTGCTATACCTTACCTGACCTTATAGCTAATCCAGAACCCTATACTTATCGCAACTCGAGGTGCTATACCTTACCTGATCTTATAGCTAACCAGAACCCTACCTGTTACAGCTCACAACTTTTATTCTTTACCTTACCTTATAGCTAACTCGAACCCTATAACTATACCTGATCTTATAGGTAACCCAGAACCCCATACCGTCCCCCTGTCTCTATCACTTGGTCATTGTCATAGTATCTGTTTATTTTCTTCCGTCCGTCCACTTGTCTATCTGAATCTTATGTGTCTGTCCGTATTCCCGTCTTCACTCGTCCGTTTTCGTATCTGAGGGGTTAGTTAGTCTGCAGGCGGTGTTGTTGTTGTTTATTCTGGACCCCCTTCTCCCTCATGTTTAGCCCCATTAGTTTTGACATTATAAGAAATGTTTCGATTTGTTTAAAGAATATTATTCGTTTATATTGTTATGTTTACTATCGTCGTAAATCAAATTCGTCCGTTTTATTTTACTTTTGTTTCCAATACCTGTTTATATATATATAATCAATGTTGATGTGAGTGGGACAGATGATGTACAGTGGCGCTAATATGTCATGTCTCAGCTGTCATTACGTTTGGCTCGCTCTGTGCTGTATTAATGTCTGTCAGATGATGCATAGAGTGGGTAAGTGTAGGAACATGTTGGTATATCTCACTAAAAAAAAAAAAAGCATGTGTAAATATTGCTGGTACCAATTATTGATCGAAATATACTTGGTGTTGAGACATGACTTATTAGGCCGACTGTACAAACCTCGTGTCTAATGGATATCTTGGACTGTCGATAAGCTGTCTTGTTACCGTCCTAGTGTGACGGTAAGCTGTCTATCCTCTTGTTCACCTGTCATTTACATACAGGTACAGTTGGCCACGGGAATTCGTATACACTCCGTGATATTGTGTATGGATATAAGAATAGTGTGATGAACTTTATGGAAGGTGACCTGCTTTTTTTCTCTCCTTTTTTTCTTCTTCTGGGTAGTAGCCATTCGACCCCATTCAGCCTACTGTTTTAAGACGTTTATTCTCATCCAGGTGTCGATTTACACCTGGCGAGCGATAGCAAGCCAGCATATTTTGGATTATGTTTTAAATAGCTGACTTAATTTGTACATTTTTCGGTATAATTGTTTTTTCTCTCTCCTCATATATCTAGGTTTACCACCTGTTACCACCCTAGACAGACATTAACCCCTTCTGTACCGGTGACGCCTTCTTTATTATATTCTAGCTATAATTAGACGATTGTGTGCCGCTTGGGAGGGATATATAGTAGCTGAAAGGATGAATTGAGTCAGTCTGTAGTCTTTAAATGGTAGACGTCCTTCCTAAGCTGACTAAAATCGTCCAATAGTTGCCAGAATATGATGAAAAATATGTCACCGGTATTGAATGGGTTAAGCTGCCTTAGTCTCCTATTCATTCTATATATTTATTTGCAATATTGTGGTTATACTATTTATTTATTTGCAATATTGTGGTTATACTATTTATTTATTTGCAATATTGTGGTTATACTATTTATTTATTTACAATATTGTGGTTATACTATTTATTGATTTGCAATATTGTGGTTATACTATTTATTTATTTGCAATATTGTGGTTATACTATTTATTTATTTGCAATATTGTGGTTATACTATTTATTTATTTGCAATATTGTGGTTATACTATTTATTTATTTGCAATATTGTGGTTATACTATTTATTTATTTGCAATATTGTGGTTATACTATTTATTTATTTGCAATATTGTGGTTATACTATTTATTTATTTGCAATATTGTGGTTATACTATTTATTTATTTGCAATATTGTGGTTATACTATTTATTTATTTGCAATATTGTGGTTATACTATTGGCTGCTATTTTTATAACCGGTACTGTATTATAATTTCTTGTAATTATTATTTTGTTTTTGTTTTTAGCTATTTACGTTTACTTTACATATTATTTTGTATTGGTTTCTTCTAATGTTTGTAACTTAGATGCTGAATTAATTGAGTTTAACATTATTAGTTTTGGTGTGAGTTGGACAGGTGGAGTACAAGCCTCCTGTCTAATTGATATCTTGGACTGTCATTAAGCTGTCTTGTTACCGTCCTAGTGTGACAGTAAGCTGTCTATCCTCTTATTCACTTGTCATTTATATACAGGCACAGTTGATCACCAACTAGAAAACATATTCAGGCATCACCCATAGAAACAGATTGTCTTTATAGGCCTATATATATAATTTGTATCTATGGCTATGAAGGAGACAAAAGGCAAAGCTGTCTGTAACAAGTGTCTCCCTAAAGTTAAAAGAGTGAGAGCCAAATTAAACTATTTTGTTTTTCTTTTGGTGTACACTATTGGTGTGCTTGTTTAGTATAGTAACATTGATAGGAGGAGGAGGAGGTGGTGTTTGTGAGAGCTAGCTGGACTACAGTACTGTCTGTGTAGGTGAGACACAAACAGAAACAGTGAGGGAAGCCAGACAAATGAATATGAGTTCCAGCAACTCCTTATCACACGCCTTTGAGGCCTCCCCTGAGTATTGCCCTGCTAGATTGGTGGATACAATCTCCCCAATTAAATGTACTGTATAATATAGTAATCATATTAGTTGGGATAGGGGTATAGCCTGTTCATCAATCACCTTGTGTTTCTAAGGTTAAGGGAGCCCACTTCGCTTTTTTCACTTTCTCTCCCTCTCTCTTTGGTTTGTATCCATTCGGCCCCATTCAGCCTACTGTTTTAAGACGTTTACCCCCATCCAGGTGTCAATATTTTCCTGGCGAGCGGTAGCGAGCCAGCATTTATATATATTTTTTTTGACAGCAAGCTAAATTTGTACATTTTTCGATAGAAAAATTTCTCCGGCGAAGCCGGATTTCTCCATACAATACTGGCTCGCTATCGCTCACCAAGAAGAAATCGACACCTGGTTGGGGATAAACGTCTTAAAACAGTTGGCTGAATGGGGCCGAATGGATACAAGCCAGAGAAAGAGAGTAAAGGAGAGAAGAAAAAAAAAAAGTAAGTGACCCCCCTTAATCTAATCTGTCACCGAGCCCGTTCTGTCACCATGTTGTCTCTAGCGATGGTGTCATGTTCTGTCTGATAAGTCTCCTGTCTAATGGCTCACCCGTCTCTTGTTGTCTCTCTTATCACGTCTTAACTATTAGCTTTAAGACTTCTTTCTTTCTTTCTTTCTTTCTTTCTTCCTCGTACGATTTAAATGTCCTAAATTGTTTCCTTAATAATTCTTACCTACCTCTCACACTTTGCATTCCTTCCTTCTTATTATTCAATACCTTCCTTCCTTCCTTTCTTTCTTTCTTTCTTTCTTCCATTCATTCATTCCTTCCTTCCTTCCTTCACTCCATCCTTCCTTCCTACGTCTTCCAATATTCGTTTCCTCACCCTTTCTTTCCTCCCTTCCCAGAATAGGTATATCAGATTCTGCTTGCTCTCCTTTGCACTCCTTCCCTCTGTGACATCCAGGATCTTATTACCCGAACCCTACGCTCTGACCTCTGACCCTTGACCCCCCCCCCCCCTCTCGCCCTAAGAAGCGAGCTGGGGGGAGGGGGGGACATATAGTTTAGGGTTAAGCTGGATTACCTGTGTGTCCCTTTATGGGGGCTGCGGACCTGTGTGTGTGTGTGTGTGTGTGTGTGTGTGTGTGTGTGTGTGTGTGTGTGTGTGTGTGTGTGGTGTGTGTGTGTGTGTGTGTGTGTGTGTGTGTGTGTGTGTGTGTGTGTTGTGTGTGTGTGTGTGTGTGTGTGTGTGTGTGTGTGTGTGTGTGTGTGTGAGATTATAAAATAATAACAATACTCAGATTTTTACCTGTCCCCGCTAGTACAGAATATAGGGAGACTATAAAAGCTTTGTGTGCATGAGAGAGAGAGAGAGAGAGAGAGAGAGAGAGCCATATTATTACCTGGGCTACTCAGTCAAAACAGAAGTGTGGGGCCCGCCAAGACCTAAAAGACGAAGACGCTGCAGCCGGAGATTGAGAATCTTGCGAAAACACGGCATCACTGAAGACAATCATCGCAGAGAGAGAGAGAGTACAATGGAGTACAAAGGAAATCAAGCAACAACAGATCTAGTGACCCTTCTAGGCTGCTTGCCTCCAAAACACTGAGGATCAAGTGTCTAAACAGTGGTTTAGAGTGGGTAAGGGAACATTGGAAAGGGAACTACTGCCCTGGAACTAATGTCTGTGGCAGGATTAGGAAGTTAGTAGGGGACAGATGGGTTAGTAACTGAGGGGGGGATAAAATAAAGTTATTCATTTACAAACGCAGTCAGTCGCGGGTTTGATGCGAGATATTTGTCTAAGCGGAGTTTAAATGAATCAACGGTGCTGCAGGCTATAACGTCTCGGGGAAGCCCATTCCACAAGTTGACAACTCGATTGAAGAAGAAATTCTTAGATTCGTGTGAGTTAAAAGATTTACCAATAATTTTGCAACCGTTTCCCCGCGTGTAATTAGATTGGTCGATAGTGAAGTACTTACTACAGTTCATATTGTCGATGCCTTTGATGATTTTGAACACTTGAATTAAGTCACCTCTTAATCTGCGCTGGGTTAAAGGAAATAGATTTAATTCTCCAAGACGCTCTTCGTATGGTTTGTTCTTTAGGCTAGGTATCATTTTGGTAACTCTACGTTGAACTCGTTCTAGCTTGATTATATTTTTTTGGTAATAAGGGCACCAGGATTGAACGCAGTATTCCAGAAGAGAGCGGACTAAGGAATTGTAAAGGGTTATGATAACTTCTTTGGATTTATGCTCAAATGACCTGCCTATAAAGCCAATTATTTTGTTTGCCTTCTTAACAACTTCTGAACATTGTTGACTCGGTTTTAGGTTACTCGATATTGTTAGAGAGAGAGAGAGAGAGAGAGAGAGAGAGAGAGAGAGAGAGAGAGAGAGAGAGAGAGAGATTTGTATATGCTAGTTGCTCGTATGCAGAGCGCTCATGTGCCACCGTTAGAGTACCATGACAGTTCTCCTATTTGTCCTATTGCATGGTAACTGCTTTTCTTTCTACCACCATCACAGTACAGTCACTCAGAAAAATGCGTGGACCTCAGCTATTTCTAAATATGGAAGTATATCTCTGGAAAATATATCTATGCCTATAATTTTCTATATATCAACTTCAAAACTACGTATACTATTTATTGAATAGCATGTTCTATCCCAAATTCAATCTAGATAGTTATAATTGCATAACGCAAAAACGTAAGGCCTCCAGGAATTCTTATGAGTGGGCTAGAGACTATGGCATCCGAGTGTACATTTATCAATCTTTCCAACACTAACAAACTATATTTATAATCTCATTTTATTTCCACCACCATTTCACTATAATAGTTTGTGATCGTTTAAGTCCTTCTTTATGTACACTATGGCAGTACTTATATAATACATGTTATTCTTCTCACTTTTTTTGTCATCGCTATTCTTATGATTTATTTGGTAACTCCCTAAATACAAACAAGGCATTTTCATGATATTTCTGTAACACCTCCTTTTTCATTGCAATTTCAATATTCTAGTACCGGTATATAGTATAATAATGTATTATAAGGTATATAGTATAATAATGTATTATAAGGTATATAGTATAATAATGTATTATAAGGTATATAGTATAATAATGTATTATAAGGTATGGGGTAACTGTAACCAAGCATTTAAAGATCCGCGGAAACTCACAATCATAACATTATGGCTGCAGACGAGGGAATCGCTTGACGACAAACATCATTGAGCAAAGGGTCTGTCTTGGGGGTAAGGGGGGTAAAAATGTGAGAGAGGGGGGGGGGGGGGAGGAAGGAAAGGAAGAAGGGAGAAATATAAAGTGGAGAAAATAAATTGAAGGGAGGAAGAAAGGAAGCGAGGGAAGATGTGATGAGAGGGGAGGAAAGAAAGGAAGGAAGGAAGGAAAGAAGGAAGGAAGGAAGGAAGGAAAGAAAGAAAGAAAGGAAGATTTGATGAGAGGAGGAAAGAAAGGAAGAAGGAAGCGATGATGTGATGAGAGGGGGAGGAAAGAAGGGAGGGAGAAAAAGTGGAATGGAGGAAGGAAAAAAGGAAGAGAGAAAGTGGAAGCAAGGAAGGAACTAAGGGAGGGAAGATGTGATGAGAGGGGAGGAAGGAAGGGAGAGAAGGAGGAGTGGAATGGAGGAAGGGAAAGTGGAATGGAGGAAGGAAGGAAGGGAGAGAAAGTGGAATGGAGGAAGGAAGGAAGGGAGAGAAAGTGGAATGGAGGAAGGAAGGAAGGGAGAAAAAGTGGAATGTAAGGAAGGAAGGGTTACGGAGAAAGAAGAAAAGATAGGAAAGAATAATGAAGGGAGGGAGCCGTCAATATGAATAATTAGACGAAGCGAGGAATGGAAAAGACACCGATCATTTGCCAGCAGACTAGAAAATCGCTTTGTGGTGGTAAAAATCGTAGAGCAAAGGAGGCTGCCATGGAAGAGGAATAGGGAGGGGGAGATGATGGGGAAGAAGGAAGAAAATAAAAAGGACAGAAAGGAATGAAGGAAAGGGAGGGTAGATGAAAGAGGGATGGAAGGGAGGAAGGGCAAACGATAACCGTAAAACTGGAAGGTCAGAAAGAAGGATGGTGAAAGAATAAGATAAGAAAGACAGAAAGGAAGGAAGAGAGGGAGGGATGAAAGAGGGATGGAAAGGAGGAAG
>JBAKBP010032149.1:0-23527 GCA_037953745.1 Lithodes maja
CTCGAAAAACATCCCCCTGGTGAAGTTCAAACCATGAGGGCGTGTCATGGATATGTAAAGCGATCAGCAGGATGAGCCGGTAGTCACAGCAAAGGGATGAGGCGGAGGGGCGCGGAGGTGTTCGTTACTTTACGAGCGGTCCGTAACATAGCGTGAAAATAAATATCCGCCCTGAGATTTTGATATGTGCAAGTAAATGATTAATTGATTAATATTTTTAGCCACTGTTCATCTTCATATTCATCATTACATTATAATGTTTTGATTGTAAAAGTATATGATTTATTGATGAATATTTTTAGCCACTGTTCATCTTCATATTCATCAACTACATTCTAATAATCTTCATTCAATTAATCAGTTTTTATATTTACACAAAGAAGATAACATGGTGGATAGATATCGTGGCTTGTGAGTGTACAGTTAAATATCATAATTTCTCAGCCATTTGAACCCACTTTGAACACCTTGGACAACGACAGACAGGAAGATTACAGTTGTTCAGGTGTTCAAGGTTTATGTAGCCTTGGTTTTGACTTCACTCTTAGCGTAAGTGGCAGGGAATTTATGGTGTTGACTGTACCGGTACCATACAACGGAACATACGTAGTAACGAACACTTTAATAGTCATGCTCAGAAGTCGTGTTTCCTACCTCCACAGGGTATCAAATGAAAGCAAAGTCCATTCTTTTTAATGTTTTTAGTTATTTCCACATAGCAATTTTGATAAGTTATTTTACCTTTATCTTGTATCGTCCCAGTTTTGGTTGTTGTTGTTGTTTTTCCTCAAGCTGCCTGGTCGAACAGCCCCAAGGCCCCGAGCAAGGCCAAGGCCGTAACCGAGCGCCCCCACAGAACCCTCCCTGCCGACCACAATAAAGCCTGGGTGACCGAAGCCACTCCATGGCGGGGAGCTGAGGAGGGTGCGGAAACGCCTGGGAAACCAAAGCCCCACCCAGGGCCCTGTGCCCCTCAGCAATTATGAAGAGAAAGTTGAGGGGCAAAGGAAAGATGTGACGCTTTGGCTTCCAATCTTGGTAGATTAGGAGGTCAATCCACGCAAGAGACGCCGTCACTTGAGATCTAGAAAATATATAAGTAAAAGGAACAGTCAGAGTAAGCTATGGGTATGGCAGAGATCGCTCAGTTCTCACTCTGATAGACCAGCCCATCACCACATGACTAGAACCCAATCCTCTCAGCATCAGCTAGGAAAGGCCCTAGAAAGCCGCCTTTGGCGGGGGGATAGCTCCCCTATTTCAACCCTTTTCGGGGTTGGGCACCCGCCCTCCCAGTTTTGGTTTGTTTAGTTTGCAAGTTTTACATTTTAATTGTACTGTATATGCGAAGGTAAAAATTGTAGTTTACCGTTCAAGTTGTCTTTGGAGGTGATGAAATTGCCGCCAAGACAATGCTAATTCTTGTTAAAAAAAAATTGTACTCTTCATATTCCTGCAAGTCTTCAAACAAAATTGCTCCGGTTTGACACCCTGTGCCTCAAGAATATTAACTTTGGTTATATCTCACTAGACCAAAATGGATATAAAGTCAAACGCATACGAACAAACTCTCAAGAAAAGCTTTGTTTAGTTCTATTTTTTATTCATATTGAGAGTGGGACATGACTTTTGGAGCTTGACTGACAGCGGCGATCATCTATATGGGAGCTTACACCAACCTCCTCAGGAGCACCCTATGTCCAAAGATACTTGGGTACTATAGTCTGTTTAATTTCATCTGACGGAAAATTGAATCGCTTAGCACCTAATTTATCGATTCTTAATTAATAAGCAAGATACTGCTGTGTCTTTGCGTCATATTATAGCCAATTTTTTACAATTATCAACCTAATTCTCTACAAAAGCATGGTAATAGTTGAGTAATCAGGATGGCGAGACAGCAATTTATCATCGGCTGGAAAAAACAGACTATAGTAATGAACAGTGGTGAAACGCTTCCCATAAGAGATCGACCTGTTATACGTGCCCCCCCTCTCTTGGGAGCACCCCCCCCCATGTCTTCCTCCTCCCACCCCTCCCTGAAACCCTCTCCCCCCACCCTCCCAACCCTCCTCTCCCACCCCTCTCTGAAACCATCCCCTCCTACCCCTCCCTATGAGAGTTCCGTATGGAGCTCAGTGGTCTGGTTAATCTGCTCTACATAACTAACTAACTACCCCTCCCTGAAACCCTCCTCTCCCACCCCTCCCTGAAACCAACCCCTCCTCCCACCCCTCCCTGAAACCAACCCCTCTTCCCACCCCTCCCTGAAAATGCTCCCTCCCCCCACCCCTCCTTGAAACCATCCCCTCCCACCCTTCCGCCCCGCCCCTGTCCCCTCCCCACCACCTCCCGACCTTTGCTTGGGCTCGTGATTGCTGATCCCTTCACATATACCAGCGTTTTAGTTCGCACCCCCTTTGAGTTCACCCTCAGTTCAAATGGATCGCCGCTGAATGGGTCGGCTGAGATTGGCTTGGGGAAATCAAAACTCTTGAATATACATGCACACCATCTTCGGCCTCCTCTTGTTGTCATAGGTGTCCATATTTTCACCCAAGACGTCTCGCCCCTCTTTTTGTCATAAGGGTCCATATTATCTCCCAAGACGTCTCAGCAGGCCCATTTACGGCGGACGGTATGTTTTGTATTGGATTGTCGTGTACAGATAATATTCAGCTTAGGAAGGAGGATTGCTGGAGAAAGCCCTCGTGTGATGCCTGCTTTAAGGGGAGATTTATTTATTTATGTTTTTATTTGTATTTATTTGTTCATTTCATATTCTGTCTCGATTTGGCCACCCTCAGCTACGGGGTATGTGCCTGAGTATATACATATTGTACATACATTTATTAATTATTTTTAGTTTCCTTCCAAGACCTCCATCAAGCTTTAATAAATACCCCTAAGATCCCCCTTTTAGATAAAGATGTACGTCTTTCGGTAGAAAAATGTCTCGTTCAAAGGCCGGTTCCTATTAAATTACAGGCTCGCCATCGCTCGCCAGGAAAATATCGCCTAAATGGCACAAAAGGTCTTAATATCATCAAACTAATGAGGCTAAGCACGAGAGAGAAAGGGCTCCAGAAAAACCAAACCTTCCCCTTAAAATGGAATCCCCGAACCTTCTCCAATAATTTTCCTTCGACGGTTTGTAGACCTTTTGCCCCCTGCAAACAGATTTGGCAATTTATGTATTTGATTGTCATGCACAGATATTATTTCTCAGCTTAGGAAGGGAGATTGCCAGAAAAAGCACTCTTGTAATCCTGAGTTTGAGACAGAAAAACGAGATATTTTTGTATTATTATTATTTATTTTTATTTATTTTTCGTTCGGTGGCAACAAATTTGGGTTAATGTACATTAGTATGAAACATTGTTGAACAAAAAATGTGCTTGTGTTTTCGTCTTTAACCATTTTGTTTATGAGACAACTTTATCATTTAATTCTGCCTACTATTAGACATATTATTATCTGTATGATGAATTTGGAGAAATTTGAAGACTAAACCAAATCTGTGTGTGGTGTCCTGGGTTTGAATCCTGGGAGAATCACTTGCTTTCATTTTGGTTTGCTTTGTTTGCAAGTTTTAAATTTTAATTTAATTTGGGTGGTTACATACATGCATACATAGCATTTTAAGACTGAGTGCTCCACACATACGTGCAGTTTCAGTCTCTTGTCCTAATGGCGGCGTTCCAGACAACCCTGCTAAGGGCTGCTTCGCTTGTCAAGTTTTTGGATGGTTATTGGTGTTAAAACCCATGTTAAAAATATTAATCATTTCACTACTGTTGATTCCTCTAAACATAAAATTGTCAAAATATTTGGTAGGATAAACTGGACACAATACCCGTACTGAAATATATTTACCACAGATTCCTACTAGACATCGTAAAATCCACTAAGTATTTGTCAGCAATTTTGAATAATTGACCTACAGTACTAGATGAGACAGAAAGGGGCGAGGGAATGCGAAAGCGGTCCCGAACCCTAAGAATTGGAACTTTTAATGTTTTGGTTTGGGCTCTGTCTCAAGTCAGCCACCCCCAGCTATGGGGTATTGTGCTTGAGTATATACATATATTTGTCAGAATTGAATTTAAAGGAAGTCACTTGGGCTGAAATGTTTAAAGTGTGACCAGCTGCCCATCTCTTGTTGCCATCGACTCAACCAATATATGTACGGTGGCGCTAATAAGTCATGTCTCGGCTGTCATTACGTTTGCCTCGCTCTGTGCTTTAATAATGTCTGTCAGATGTTGAATAGGGTGGGTAAGTGTAGGAATAGGTTTGTATATATCCCTCTAAATGAATAAATCAAGTTTAGATATTGCTGAAACCAATTATGGATTAAAATATACTTGGTGCCGAGACATCACTTATTAGGCCGATTGTACACTCGGATACCATAGTCTCTAGCCCACTCATCAGAATTTGTGGACTTCTTGTGTTTTTCTTTATGCTATTATATCTATCTGGATTGATTTTTGGATAGAACTTGCTTTTCAATGAATAGTGTATATATTTTTGTCGTTGATGTATGGAAGATTATATGCATAAATTTGTTTCCAGAGATATACTGCCATGATTAGTAATAAGGTGAAGTCCACAAATATTCATGAGTAGCTAGAAACTATGGTACAGGTCTCCCTCGATATTCGATTGGGTTACGTTCCTGAAAACCCGATCGAGGGCATGACACAAAAATATTAATAGAAAACTCGTATAGCAAACCCTAAAATCTGGGGTAAATGGGGACCAGCCAAAATCCAAACCCAAACCCCTAAAAACATATAATAATATCTTAAATCGGGGCATCGGATAGTGAGGGAGACTATGGTATCCGAGTGTACAGTCTATTTATTATGTTAAACTAGACATTGTGATCCCAAGCCTCTTGAAACTAAACCAATTGTCACTTTTCACATATTGCGATTCTGCTTTGCTATATTTTGTGTTGAGAATTTAGTTAATTGTTTGTTTACTGTGTTCAGCATGCATTTCAGTAAGTCGTCGAGCTCCATACATTTTAAAGAGGGCTGTTACGGGCGCGGTGGCGCTGATAAGTCCCTCTCGGTTTTGGTATACTTTGGCTCGCTCTGTGCTGTATTAATGTCTGTCAGATGTTGAATATGGTGGGTAAGTGTAGGAACAGGCTTGTATATCTCACTCAAAAAGAAGAAATTATGTGTAAATATTGCCGATACCAATTATTGCTCAAAATTGTTGCCGAGACATCGCTTATTAGGCCGATAGTACAAACAGGCTATACTGTAAAACACCTGTTCACGGTTTGACTGACTCTAAACGGTAATAATTTCAACTTGATTGCTCAAGTCTTTCATGAGTAGCGAGAGTTTGGGGATCAGGATTTATAGATGCTTCATAATGAAAAGTCTCTAGTGTAGCAGATTTTGTATTTACTGTAGTAAAACTTCATCCGATTTGGTGCAGCATCTTGAAACTTCGGAGAAGTTATTTTTTGTATTTGGATAGTCCCTTTTGATGGGGCTAAAACTGTTAGATATGTAATTTTATTTCGGTATTGTACTTTTAATTTATTTTTTACCCTTATTTTTTACCTGTTTTGTGTGCGTGTATCCTGTTTTACACTTGTTTTCCTATCTAATTCAAACCCTGTCCTCATTAACCCTTGGAGTACCAGCAACGTGTATTATATTGTATTCTAGCTATATTTAGAAGGTATTACGCAGCTTAGGAAGGATCTGTGGTAGTTACAAAGATGGGTTGCGATAGTTCGAAGCCTTATTATTGTCGATAGTATCAATTGCTTACTTTTGCGATTTCCTTAGTTTATTTGTGCGATAAATGTAGGTTATTTGTAGGGTAGTTATTGATAGGGGTCACTTGAGGCATGCTATGCTTACAGGTACCTACCCGATAGCACTATCGTTAGTGAGTGCTGTACTGTATTTTATATATTATTTTGTAATAGTATAGATATCTTATCAATATTTGTATTTTGTACTATTGTTAATGTCTTGTCATGTTGCAAATTTGATTTTAAATAATATTTTGACATTTAACATTTAGTTTCTTTATTCATGCAGAGTTTAGTAAAATTTGCCAGAACGTCCCGGACTTCCCAAACTTGACTACTTCCTTTAACGTGACGATAGTGCGTTGTTATATGTGCGATTAGTTTGCTTGGGAAACAGATTAACTTGCTCATGTAGTAATGTACACCCTATGTGGTGGATTGTGTTCTTTTATTTAATAGTTTTCATTTTAGTAAGCGTTGTTTCCACATAGCGATTTTGATAATTTAATTTGACTTTATATTGTCCTTGTCCCAATTTTGGTTTGTTTAGTTTGTAAGTTTTACATTTTAATTGCTAGAGGTCCTTCCTAAGCTGAATAAAATTGTCTAATAGTTGCCAGAATACGATAAAAGGGACGTTTCTGGTACTAAATGGGTTAAAAGGTGATCAAATTAAACAATCAAGCACTAACAGAGCTTGAAGCCAGTGACAATGCCTGGAAACGTGCAATAGGAATCATGACATCAAACTGAATTACTGTACCGGTATGTTGATTATAGAGTTAGGCGTAAATGAGGAGTTTCTGTTTTTGGGTGACCAGACAAATCAACCAATACACCATTTCAAGCAATATTTACCTACCAATGTCTTATCGGCTACTATTAGACATTTTATTAACCTGTGGGAAGGAACTTTAATTGAAAGTCTACAAACTACTGTACAAACTAGTACTGTACTGTACTACTGTACCATAGATTAACCACAGATTCTTTCTAAGCTTCCAGTTAAAGCTAGAATACAATTTAAGCTGTGTCTTATGACTTTCAAGGTCCTTAATATTGGCAAACCAAAGTCTATCTATCTATATCTATCTATATGCTCAGGCCCAATCCCCACTTTTTTTTTTTTTTTTTTTTTTTTTTTTTTTTTTTTCTCCTTGGGGGTGGCCGACTCAAGACAGAGCAAGAACAGGGAAAACACAAGACAAAACAACAAAAAAACACTGACAAAACACAAAATTCACACACATCTAGGTCACCCAGGAGAATACCCAGAGACCAAGGTCGCTCCAGAACCCCCGGCCCCCGACCACCCGGAGAGGCTCCGATCTCGGCAGGCAGACATGCAGCGGAAACCAAAGTATCTTGCTGAATTGTTGAAGTGTCCACCTGGAGTGATTCTGCAATGTTGTTGTCGTTCCCTAGACTGCCTGGCTGAACAGCCTCAAGTCCCTAAGGAAGATTCCAGAAATTTTAGCCATCAATATTAATGATAAACCAGTTGGCCGTGGTTGAATTCGCACTGGTTGATTTGTCCAAACCCTAATATACAGGTCAGTGAACATTGGTACTATCTGAGAGCACTAATAATTGTAATTTTCCCAGTTTTGTTTTGTTTGGTTTGCAGGTTTTGCATTTTAATTTAATATACAAGATACACTATTTTGTTGTAGATATTATATTTTGAGTAGATTCTTTATGGGTAAGCACACAGTAGCAGAGTAAGGACCCAAGTTTAATAAACGTTTTGTTGTGAAAGCTTCTTGAGGAAGAAGCCTTCACAACGAAACTTTGAATAAACTTGGGTTCTTACTCCTGTAATGTGTTTTTACCCACTACTGTTGCAACCTAGGTTGGTTCTTCATAAATATTTTGTGATAAACAAATTATAATTATTATCATATTTAATTCCTTTTAGCTATTATTTTATTTGAGACTATAGTTAATGAATATAAACACCATATGAGGAGGAGGATTTTATTGACGTTTCGCAGACAGCTTCTTCAGGTCACCATCGGCGAAAACGTGTTGTCAATAAAGTTCTCCTCCTCATATGGTGATTATATTCATTCTGTCAACTTTTTAAAGTTATTTCAACACTATAGTTAATGTTTTGTTTGCTGTGTTTAGCATGTATTTCAGTGTTGTGGAGTTTCAGTTGACCCTGGTTTGCTTGGGAAACTAACTCACTTGCTCATATAGTGGTGTACCTTCCATGTGGTGGTTTTATTTATTTTTTATTTCATAATATTGTTTTGCTAAATCTTCAATATGTCATTTCCACATAGTGATTTTTATAAGTTTATTTGTCTTTATATTGTGATTTTTTTTTTTTTTTTTTTCCCTGCAAGTTTTACATATAATTTATAAACTTTAGCAGTGACTTCTAAATCACTTGGTAGCATTATTTTTAATCTATGACATTATATTATTTTTGGTTATGGTATTTAAAGTTTATAGATCACTTAGTAGCAATTTATTTTAGTTCATGTTGAAAATTTGTCCTCTTTGGATGGTACCCATTCTAGAAATCTCGGGACCTGTCTCGGAAACTATTTGAGATGGTGTTTCTCTCTGTCGCTCACACTCTCTCTTTCTCGCCATGTTTTGTAAATCTTCTTCAGATAATCACTTAACCTTTTATTTTTATCGAACTGTCTCTAGTAGTTGGAGTAGATTTTGTTGTACTGTACATATATTAGCAGTAGGTTAGGTTAGGTATTAAAACGTTAATTCCACATAGCGATTTTGATAAGTTCTTTTGCTTTTATATTGTGTCGTCCCTGTTTTGGTTTGTTTATTTTGCAAGTTTTACAATTTAATTTGTACTACTTTGACCCCCCCCCTGAATGCAATGGCGTCAATTAAAGTTTGTCCCGGTTACCACTAGTCGATTTTATTCAGTTTAGGAAGGACCAATAGGAATCAAAGGTGTACAGTTGACCTCACATCCGACTGTCCTTTTTAATTAATTTATTTATTTATTTATTTATTATGTTTTAGCTATGTTTTCGGTAATAGTTGCAAGTGTAAATGAAGCCCCCGGTGCGAAAAGGAATAAAGGGGAGATGGGCCGCTTTTCTGGCCGTCCTTCTTCCTCATGTTTAACCCCATTAGTTTTCAGATTTAAAGACGTTCGCCCCATTAGTTTGTTGATTTTAAAGCCTTTTCTCCCATTTCTATATCAATATCAAAACCTTTCGTGTCATTTAGGTGTCTATTTTTTCCTGGCGAGCTATAGCGAACCTGTAATTTTGAGAGAAACCCGGCCGAAAGCCGGGACTTTTTTCTATAGAAAAATGTACAAATTTATTTTGAAGGGGGTTGTAGAGAATGCTTTTTTTAAACTTGATGAAGGTCTAGTGAGGAAACTAAAAAATAAATGAATGTGTATTATACAGTATATATATAAATACTGTAGACCCAAAAAAATAGCGACTGTCCTCTTCATCGACCATCCAGACCGACAACCAAGTTTTCTGCTGTAAATGGTACCTTAATCTATCATTCAATTTTACAGGTTATTCGACAAAATTGCCAATGGATTTTGATGAATATGCTTTTACATTCAAAAATTGATGTATTAATTAAAATGTAAAACTTGCAAACTAAACAAACCAATACTTGGACAAAGACAATATTGTATAAAGGCAAAATAACATCAAAATCGCTATGTGGAAATTGAGAAATTTGAGGTACAGTACCTATCTATAGTCTGGCACGTACTTTTTTTTTTTTTTTTTTTTTTTTTTTTTTTTTTTTTTTTTTTGGTACCTGTTACAACATAATATTGTTTAGCTAAATCTCCAATGCATTATTTCCTCATACTGTGATTTTGATAAGTGCTTTCATCTTAATATTGTGCCTTTCCTGTTTTGGTTTGTTTGTTTTGCAAGTTTTACATTTTGATTACAGGTCTCCCTCGATATACGATTGGGTTACGTTCCTGAAAACCCGATCTTAAATAGAAAAATCATATAGCAAACCCTTAAAGTAATGGGGTAAATGGGGATGCATTCTCGGACCAGCCAAGCCCCAAACATAAACACCTTAAGCCTATAATAATATCGTAAATCGGGGCATCGGATAGTGAGATAGACCTGTACTACTTGGATTCCCAGCGGTCCTTCGTAGGCCGTGTTCCTAGACAAACCCCATTATTGTCGGTAGCCATCGACCACTTGCGAGTTTCAAGCTTTAAAGGGAGATGGTTCACTTTTCGGACGATTTTTGCATGTACAGTATCCGTTATTTTTCTAGTTTCCTCTCTAGACCTCCATCAAATTAAAAACAAAAAATCCATTAGATCCCCTTTCTAGATTAATTTGTACATTTTTCGGTAGAAAAATGTCCCAGCCGAAGGCCGGTTCTTCCAACATTACAGGCTCACTATCGTTCGTCAGGGGAAAAAATCGACACCTAAATAGCACGAAAGGTCTAAATATTGACGAAGAAATGGGGCGAAAGGACTGGGAATACCTGCCTGTATCTGAACTAAATTGTCGAAGGATGGCCAGACTAGAATTAAAACCATGGAACTGAAGAGATGGTTTTGCAATGTACATATTATAATGCACCACGTCCAGATTTAACCAGACTTTCAGTACTACAACGCTTTTTTCCTATTATATTCTGGCTAACTTTAGATGATTTTACTCGGCTGTACAGGTCTCCCTCGATTTGCGATGGGGCTACGTTCCTGAAAACCCGATCTTAAATAGAAAACTTATATAGTGAACCCTAAAATTAATAGGGTAAATGGCGATGCGTTCTCGGACCAGCCAAAACCAAAACCGAAACACTTAGAAACCTATAATAATATCGTAAATCGGGGCATCGGATAGTGAGGGAGAACTGTACAGGAATCGAGAAGTAAGGTCCATTTTGATTAACCGTTTTACTCATAATCCCTTCCTAAACTGAATAAACCCTACTAATACTAGCCTAAATATAAGGAAGAAAGGCATTATCAAATACTGAAAGACTTAACTTTGTATAATCCTGTGTAGCAGGGAGAACTGTTTTTCAGATGCCTATTTACTAAGAAGCATTGAACAATATCTTTAACCTAACCTAACCTAATCTAGTATGTTAGTAGACTATTTATGAATGTAAAATGTAAAAATATATTGTAACATTACCAAATTATTGAGATATAAGTACGGGTCTCCCCGCTACACAGGGTTATACCCTTAACTTTTCTAGGGTGACCAGACAACTCAATCAGTAGATAATTTCAACCAGTACCAACTCAACCATTACGGTTAGGTTGGGACTATAATTTGGCACTGGTTGATATAACTGAACTCCACTAAGAACTATAACACTCATCGTCCACATTGAGCAATATGGACTCCATATTTCTTAATGTAAACAATTGAAGCCATCAGATGACATTTTGGAGTGATATAAAACAAAATTGTATGTTGAGTAAATATATAATTATTGATAGAATATTTATCTACAAATTACATATTGTTTGTTTTTGTAGTAACTTTTCACAAGTGTCCTACCAATGTCATATTTAGTTAACCAAACTTTCTGCTAAGTTCTCCATTTTCAATAGAAAAGGAGTGGTTGCATTGTCTGCAGCTGCTTCAAATCACACAAGAGCCATCCAGATGTTTGTAGAGCTGGATGGTTCCGATCTACTGACTGAGGTGTCTGGATCTCTTTTCTTGCAATATTCTTATCATAAATTGCAAGCAGTCCAACTTAACTTCTTGTCTATCTTACCGTTTTTTTTAATAAAAGATTAACTCTGATGTAATTTTAAATACAATCCTCGCCTGAAGTGTAATCATTGCACAGTTAATTTTATATATAATTTACTGTAATACATTTTACATGTCCTATTAGACAGTACTGATTTTTAGGTTAATGGCTTGGCCACTTGGGTAGAAAGGGGGAAGGGTAACAAAGAATTGGAGGCTGGGTGATTTTTATATATATATGAATCTGGCACCTGGCGTGACACTACGGGTGTCTGTAAACTGTATATACGGACCTGGCACTTGAGAGGGTCATCTCCATCTGTATAATACAGTATAGCTATTACATGGAGCTCCATATCTAGAGGCCTTTTAGAAACAGATTGGCCAACTTACGCCATTTTGATGCCACTTAATTTGTTTCATTAACCTCTCTTTACACCCTTATATATCTGTATACATAAACTGCCTTCTAGCCTCTTTGATTCTCTCCTGAGCAATTTTGTTCAGCTCAACCGTTTCTGCACTCCCTCACTTTCAATCTTATGCACTTCACATTTGTTAAGTTCTTCTTTAGCTCCTTTGCAAATGACTCAGTCTTCCAATGAAGAACCAGTGAAACAACAAAGATCACGGTTGTCGTCATACCGGCCTCTCGCTTCCTTGCTGGCCATGACCATCAATATAATTTTCATCCGAGCGTAATCAGTTTTGGGAGGGGGTCGCACGCCAGTTGGACTAGATAATAGTTCGTCAGGCGCCTAGCCTAGGGAGCCGGTCTGTTATGCCTGAAGTAAGGTGGGCGGGCATTGTGGTGTTAAGCTCCGATGAGTGTTTGCTTGTTGAGAGCAGACCTCTCCGGGAGGTCTGAGGCGTGGGTGTCTCAGCCTGGGGACCCAAAATAGACTTGGGTCTCTGGGCCTTCTGGGTAACCTAGATGAGTGAGTTTTTTTATTTGATTTTTATGTTGTATTGTCCCTATTCGAGCTCTGTCTCGAGTCGGCCACCCAAGCTGTGCGGTATGTGTCTGAGTATAAAGGCTACATACATTCATACATAACAACTACATCAATACAAGCTGAATGGATCTGGGCAAACTGCAATACTAAAAGATACTGCTTCAGAGAAAGACATAGGAATTGCGATAGATCACCACCTAGCTTTCAACCAATACATTGCTGAACAAAGTGAAAACGGCATCAAGATCCATGGAGCTTTAAGACGTATGTTCGAATATATGGAAAATGAGATGTTTAACATGCTATTTACAGCAAGCGTAAGACCTCATTTAGAATATGGGAATGCAGGCTGGTATCGAAATCCAAAGATATTAAATACCATCGATAATGTCGGAGGTGTGGTATGATATGATTCCTGGCATGGCAAAGTTGAGCTATGAAGCCCGACTAAAGAAACTGAACTAACCCACCTTATAGTTTCGACATCTGCGAGGAGACCTGATTGAGATCTCCAAGATCATCCACAACATACACAGTATAGGGTATGTACAAGACTCCAAGAGTGATGTGGCACAGATACTGCCCGAGAGACCTCGAGACAAATGAAGAGTAAAAAGAAACAACCCGCAGATTAAACATCAGTCATCAAGGCTTCTAAACTTGCCATCGCTGGAGTATCGAAGAAAAGATATCCTCCAGGTTTTCAAGATCCTAAATGGCATGGACAGACTTGATCCAGGGAACTTCTTCACCATCATGCAAGATTCATCAACCAGAGGAAGTGTCCAAAAGATCTACAAGGAGAACTCAAGACTTGGTCAGACAAAATTTATTCAGTCAGCGAATAGTCAATGACTAGAATTCCTTACCAGCTTACGTTATTGACAGCCTTACTGTCAACGCATTCAAGACCAACCTGGACAAGCACTGGCAGAGGATAAAATATATGCTTCCATAATAGGTCAATAAAGTATAACTCGGTAATTTTGTTTGTTACCTACATTATCTACATAGTACTTGTGTAAACTTGTAAGGAACATTTTAAGGAAAAGCATAAGATGAACCATATAATTTAGACCAGAATTATAAACAGGCATTATGCCTCATCTATTCTGTATATTTAGTATCTTAACATACAAAACAATTTCTTCACACTGCGAGTTGCATCTAATTCGATTGGAACAACTTACCGGATCATATAGTCACAGCCCCTAGAGTTAATATATTTGAAGCAAGACTTGATACACACTTGAGCAATAGTTCAGTCAGATACAACTACACAGCCCCCTCTCCGAAATCAGTGAACAACAAGAAACCCGAGATCTGCGGCCCTCTGTGGGTCCCTCATCGTAAAACGTAAAGGACCCCATCGGGACCTAACTCAGAAGTGGTAGGCTACCTGTAAGCATTTTAGAGGCGAGCAATCAAAGCGCCAATAGGTGCAATCCTTCTCGCATAGTTATACTGGTAAGTTAATGACATCAGGAATCAAAGCAATTTTGAAAAGTTATTGCAAAAATATTCGTTTTCTACAAACATCTTGTTCAAAGAAAACTAATATTAATGGGATAACCTTAGCATAATTCTGTGTCAAACCTCATCCTTCGATTTGAAATGTGAGAGATCTTCTCCGAGCTTAATATAATGTACTACTCTACCAAAAATGTAATTTAAGTAGTCTATCCATTAGACGTTATTGGAAATAAAATTTAAACGTTTTACTTACAAACACAGAATTATGCTAAGGTTATCCCATTTATATCAGTTTTCTTTGAACAAGATGTTTGTAGAAAACGAATATTTTTGCAATAACTTATTAAAATAGCTTTAACTCCTAATGTCATTAACTTACCAGTATAACTGGTGATGGGCTGGTCTATCAGAGTGAGAACTGAGCGATCTCTGCCATACCCATAGCTTACTCTGACTGTTTCTTTTACTTATATATTTTCTAGATCTCAAGTGACAGCGTCTCTTCCGTGGATTGACCTCCCAATCTACCAAGATTGGAAGCCAAAACGTCACATTTTTCCTTTGCCTCTCAACTTTCTCTTCATAATTGCTGAGGGGCACAGGGCCCTGGGTGGGGCTTTGGTTTCCTGGGCGTTTCTGCACCCTCCTCAGCTCCCCGCCATGGAGTGGCTTCGGTCACCCAGGCTTTATTGTGGTCGGCACGGAGGGTTCTGTGGGGGTGCTCGGTTATGGCCTTGGCCTTGCTCGGGGCCTTGGGGCTGTTCGGCCAGTCAGCTTGGGGAACAACAACAACAACAACAACTATGCGAGAAGGATTGCACCTATTGGCGCTTTGATTGCTCGCCTCTAAAATACTTACAGATATTGCTAGTTAAAACAGGACTTCAGAGGCTATCAATCCTTCTGGATTATTAAGCCAGCACACTGTAAGTCAAGAATATCGTCAGGATTGGAGCCCCTTTTCGAGAATCCAAGTCCCTTGATGCCATAGTTTCTAGCCCGCTCATAAACATTCGTGGACTGTACACACTTCTAATTATTATGTTCTATCCAACAACCAATTCTACTCCTAAAATCGATTAATGAAATATTACAAACACATGTGGCAGTCCGTGGATTCGAACCCAGGATGCTCACACCGAATATCAACACCTTATACATTGCACCACGAAGGCAGTTAAAGAATGATGGACACTGCCTACGATTTATTATGCAACTTCGAATCCTGCATATCAATCTAAGCATGTACACACATCCCAACTGCAACTCACGTAGGCTATGCATATGTGAATGGAAAGAGCAATTAATGGGGCCTTAACCACTAGGGAAGGCCTCTCGATAAATTACTCCTGAACCAATATCAATTATTATGTTCTATGGAAGTATATCTCTGAAAACTAATTTAGGAATATAATTTTCGATACGTCAACTAGACAAACTATTTGTAGGCCTACTATTTATTGAAAAGCAATGTATATCCAAAAATCAATCCAGATAGTTATAGTTGCATAAAGAATAACATAGAGGGTCCACAAATTTTTATGAGTGGGCTAGAGACTATGGGATCCGAGTGTACCAAATCAATATATGAAAGATATTAAGATGTGGAATTGAATGTAAGTGGACCTTCAAGGGGAGGTTTTAAACTTTTGGGGTGACACTTGTTACAGGCAACTTTGCCTTTTGTCTCCTTCACACATAATACAAATAAATCAATAAAAAAGAAAAGAAAACGGACACTTCACTAATATTGCACCATTAACCCTTTCAGTTTTCGAGGACCCACTTATTCATATTATTCTGGCTATCATTAAACGATTTTAGGAAGGATCTGTGGGAGTTTAGGGGTTATCTGATATAATTTGACCCCTTTAATTACTTGAGATACTTCCTATACTGCATAAAATTGTCTATCGTTAGCCAAAATAAAGGGGTTACTAACAAGTTTATATCGCTACATAATCTTCTTAACCCTTTCAGTATGCGAGAAAACAATTATTGGGTTTATTCTGGCTGACCGAGGTCGGTCTATATGATCTGTGCCCCATGAATATTCTTTCCTTTCGCCTAAGCATTAGCATGGTTAGATTAATATCCAGTATTCGATAAGTGGATATGAATCGTAGTCATGTGATGTACTTATAACTGCCTCGATGGTGTAATTCTTAGAGTGTTTAAAATCTGCATGTGGTAACCCAGGTTCGAATCCCGGTGGGATCACATGCTTTCATTAATTTCTTTGGGAGGTGTTTGGTGTGTGAAGTGAAATTAATAAATTCAATTTAAATAGACGATTGTATTCAGATTAGGAAGTACCTCTAGGAATCTAAGGGATCAAAACCATTTCAATTACGCCTATGACTTCCAAAGATCTTTACCAAGTTTAATAAAATCGCTAATGATATTAACTTTGCAAAGTTGACAGAATTAATATAAACACCACTTGAGGAGGAGCACTTTATTGACAACGTTTCACAGATAGCTTCTTGAGGTCACTAACAAACTGTCTGTGACCTGAAGAAGCTATCTGCGAAACGTTGTCAATAAAGAGCTCCTCCTCATATAGTGTTTATATTGAATAAAATCGTCTAATGGTAGCCAAAACACACTGCTAACACGCGTCACAATCCTCTAGAAGTTAACCAGGCGACGTTTTTTGTCAGCTACATTTAGACGATTTTATGAAGCTCGGGAAGGATATAATATTGCTAAAAGGAATAATTGAGATAGTCTATAGCCTTTTACTTGATGGACGTCCTACCTAAACTGAATAATATCGTCTAATAATTGCCAGAAGATAATGAAAAGGATGTCACCGGTACTGAATGGGTTAATAGCCGAGTAATACAAAAGTATGTATGTAATAATACTCAGGCACATACCCCATAGCTGGGTTTGGCTGACTCGAGACAGATCACGAACTGAAACATTTAAAGCTGCAATTCTTAGGGTCCGGGACCACTTTCGTGTTCCCTCGCCCCTTTCTCTCGTGTAGTAGGTAAATTATACAAGTAGAGGAGGATTCCTAGCCTCTTGCCCCCAGAAGAAAAAGTAGGACAGTAAAAGAGACAGACATAATCAGCTAAGGTTGAGGAGAGTATGCCAAACCTCACTCTGGATAGAACCAGCCCTCACCCAAATATAAAAGGGGATAAGACAATATCCCTCCAGCAAAATAAAATGACATCGTAAACAATCTAAGCCGTCTACAGGTGAACTTGGTATACAATATGTCTAGAATCAGGTATACAAAATGGAGTCTAAAACAGTGCGTAGTTGATCATTCCCCCGCTAGATGGCACAAGTTGTGGGTTGTCAACAAAGCAGCAGACGATATACAATGCCAGTCAATAAGATCCATTAAATTCAACACTTGGACCACTTTATGGACACTACAGGCTGATATAAGGTATAGTATCATCTTCTATAATCATAGACAACAGGCACAGTGATGGTGTGTTGAAATAATAGCTAAAATAATTAAATAACCCTTTGCAACTCTACTGGAACCAAAAATCTCACTGACGCATGCGCAGGCGATTCTCCAGTCTAACGCCATTTTGAGGACAGACATGTATAGTTGTCCAGCTGTTACGGAGCTACTATTAACCCCTTCAGCACCATGGCGCCTTTTTTTATTATGGCTTACATCGTATGCAGTTTGAGAAGGACCTATGTTATTAAGAGGGTATATTGAAATCGTATTTACCCATCTGAGTCGTAGAGGTAGATTATAGATAAAAGAGAATAATCTAAACGGAACCATGAATATGATGAATGTTGTGTAATGGAGGGGTTACTATTGCTACTTTCACTATGTATGGGAAGCGAGAGAATGACTAACGAGAATGAGGTGGAAGGACAGAGAGGAAGAGTTAGACCGTGTGAGAGGTGGAAAGATGGAGTTAAGAAGTATATGGGTGAAAGCAGTGCTGGATGGGAGGAGGGGCGTCGACTTACTGGGGACACCCCTTCGGAGATCACCGCGTCCGGCAATAGATAGATAGATATATAGATAGACTATTTATATCTTTGTAGAAATATGGAAAAGCTAAAATATACTTAAACAATTAAGAATATAATTATGCAGTATAATTTGTATGTCATTATAATTATACTAGTAGGCTAAATAGCTAAAGTATCATAGATCAAATTATTATTATTAAAATAAGGCTTTATAGGATACCAACTCTACAGGACCTAACCACTTCAGCACCATGACGCCATTTACCTTTGATTCTGGCTAAAATTAGATGATTGTTTGCAATTTAGGAAGGACCTATGTTAGTAAGAGAGTATAGTGAGATCATATTTACCCATTCGAGTCGCATAGGTAGATTACAAGTTGAAGAAAATCTTCTAATGGTAACCAGAAATGGATGAAAAGTACGTATGGCGGTGTAAAGGGTTAAGCCAGCATAAATCAGGAAGAAAGTCAAGACTGGAACCTTCTTTCGAGAAAATAGAACTAAATAGAATTACATAGATACATAGAAGTAGCTTTGTATCAGTTTGACGAATGGGCACCTGTAGCCTACAATCAAAGTCAATAGTTCTTCATAAATCTTGATGGAAATGTGTGTGATATCTAGAGAGAGTGACATTAACCCTCTGAGGATTGATGATGCACTTATTTTATGTTTTCTGGCTATCATTACACTATTTTATTCAGATTAGGAAGGGTATATGGAAGTCAGAGGGTTGATTGAGATAGCCTTTACCCTTTTAATTCCCACAGATCCTTCCTAAGCTGTATAAAACCGTCTAATGATTGCCACAATAAACTGCTAAAACGCGTTATATCGTTTGACTCTTGCAAGGATTAAAACAAATAACACTATAGTCGGGCTTTTTCAGCTGATGGTAAATTGAATCCCTAAGCAAATAAGTTCTAGATAGTTAATGGATAAATATGAAACTACAGTACGTCTCTGCGGCATAATAATGTATTTTTTTATATAATTAACAACATCTTTCGCTACAGAACCTGCGTAATAGAATAGTAACCAAGACAGCAACACATCAAATTCCCATCCCATGGCAACAAAATAGGCTCTAATCATGGGTTAGAGGGAGGGGTAGACCAAGAATGAGGTGGAGGGATGGAGTGGAGAGATGTATGGAGGTGGGGAGGGGGATGGGCTGGGAGGATAGAAGAGTGTTGTCGGGGAAAGAGATTTGTTCGTGGCCACCCCGACATTGATAAGGGTGTTTGACAATACTTATATAGATAGATAGATAGATAGATAGATTAGCTATAATAAACACAATGAGACTGTAAACGAGGAATGTATTGTTACTTATATGACACAGTTTATGAGTATCGCTTGCAGTCAAAGTTGATCAAATTTGTTCATCAAGCTTACACAACACCCTCAAGATCCACCCACCCCTCCCCCTTCGAGATAAATGTATACACTTTTCGTTAGATAGTACCCGACCAGAGGCCAGTTTCCTAAATTACAGGCTCGCTATCACTCGCCAGGTAAAATCCGACACCTGAATGGCACAAACCATTTAATATATAAACAAAAACATTGGGTGAAAGGTCTTCAAATCGCAAAACTAATGGGGTGAACGTCTTCAAATTTCAAAACTGATGGGGGTAAACATATGGGAGAAGGGGTCCAAATAATATACATTAATTATCTTTACTCCTACAATTAAGCCCAGGCAAATCCTTGATTTTGGTCGAATTTTGACTTGTCAATATTATTACATATTTGGATTCGTCTCGCCGTTGCGGTTTCAACGGTATAATTATGTTTTTAATTTTGACCAATTTTTAGGCCCAATAGGCCTATTTTAAAGATTAAAAACTCCCTAGACGAGATATTTATGTACGGATTTTGTTTAAATTTATACCATAAGTACACTTTGGCAAGCTGAATCGAATGGCGCAAACATAATTAAAATCGGACCATTAGTTTAGGATTTCGATTTTGAGTGGCCTTCCTGGAGGGCCCATGGGACCGTTTTTTGGACTTTAAAAGTCCTCTGTAGCCCAAACTATAAGTCCTAGAGAATTCTAACTGGTGCCATTCGTTTTTTCTCGCCGATCTGCTTTTAGACATGGTCATAGATTTCATTTTCGCCCAGCCATTCGCCCAGAATTGAAAATATTTTTTCCAAAAAACTATAAGTCCTAGAGATTTCTACCTGGTGCCATTCGATTTCTCTCGACGAGTAGCTTCTATACATGGTCGTAGATTGAACTTTCAACCAGCCATTCGCCCAGAATAATTTTGTTTCCCAAAATCCCTGCGTTTAAGCCCAGGAAAATGTTTGCACTCGGCGGGCGACTTTCGAATTTCGAGTTTTCATAGATATATATGGATTCGTCTCGTCATTATGATTCCAACGGTATATAGATTTTTAAATTTTGACAATTTGTTAGGCCCAATAGGCCTATTTTAAAGTTTAAAAATCACTGTCCCCTATGGTGGCTGTCTAATTCAGAGAAGAAGCTGTTGGAGTGGCTTTGTTGTGTGTGTTATTAGTTAGAGAAGGATATATAATTAAAGCTCTCTCCTGTGTCTTCCTTCCACCAAAATTACCCACTTGTTATAATGGAGATGCCACGTAAGTGATAATATGGCATGTTTAAATAGTATAGTTAGCCATACAATGGTGAAGACGATAGTTTTCTTTCAATATTTATTACAGAAAACGATAATTATGAATGGGTAACTATTATATTTTATTAGAAATCGAAGTAGAGTATCGATCAGTACTTTTCGTTGTTATCTATTTATGGATATTGTTCAAATTTATACCACAAATACACTTTGACACGCTGAATCGAATGGTGCAAACAGAATTTAAATCGGATCACTAGTTTAGGATTTATAATTTGACTCGGCCTCCCAGAACGGCCCAAATGACCCGTTTTTGGACTTTAAAAGTCCTCTGTAGCCCATACTATAAGTCCTAGGGAATTCTACTTGGTGCCATTCGATTTTCCTCGACGAGCAGCTTCTATACATGGTCGTAGATTGCATTTTCGCCAAGCCATTCGCCCAGAATCGAAAATATTTGTTTCCAAAATCCCTGCGTTTAATTAAGCCCAGGAAAAATTTTGCACTTGGCGGGCGACTTTCGAATTTCGACTTTTCATGGGTATATATGGATTCGTCTCGTCATTACAATTCCAACGGCATATGAATTTTTTAATTTTGACCAATTTTTTGGCCCAATAGGCCTATTTTAACGTTTAAAAACTCCATAGACGAGTTATCTATGTATGGATTTTGTTAAAATTTTAACCATAAGTTCACTTTGACACGCTGAATCGAATGGCGCAAACAGAATTTAAATCGGATCATTAGTTTAGGATTTATAATTTGACTCGGCCTCCCAGAACGGCCCAAATGACCCGTTTTTGGACTTTAAAAGTCCTCTGTAGCCCAAACTATAAGTCCTAGGGAATTCTACTTTGTGCCATTCGATTTTTCTTGACGAGCAGCTTCTATACATGGTCGTAGATTGCATATTCGACAAGCCATTCGCCCAGAATCGAAAATATTTATTTCCAAAATCCCTGCCCAGGAAATTTGTTTGCACTTGGCGAGCGACTTTCGAATTTCGAGTTTTCATGGGTATATATGGATTCGTGTCGTCATTACGATTCCAACGGTATATGGATTTTTAAATTTTGACAATTTTTTAGGCCCAATAGGCCTATTTTAAAGTTTAAAAACCACTGTCCCCTATGGTGGCTGTCTAATTCAAAGAAGAAGCTGTTGGAGTGGCTTTGTTGTGTGTGTTATTAGTTAGAGAAGGATATATAATTAAAGCTCTTTCCTGTGTCTTCCTTCCACCCAAATTACCCACTTGTTATAATGGAGATGCCACGTAAGTGATAATATGGCATGTTTAAATAGTATAGTTAGCCATACAATAGTGAAGACGATAGTTTTCTGTCAATAATTATTACAGAAAACGATAGTTATGAATGAGTAACTATTATATTTTATTAGAAATCGAAGTAGAGTATCGATCAGTACTTTTCGTTGTTATCTATGTATGGATATTGTTAAAATTTATACTACAAATACACTTTGACACGCTGAATCGAATGGTGCAAACAGAATTTAAATCGGATCATTAGTTTAGGATTTATAATTTGACTCGGACTCCCAGAACGGCCCAAATGACCCGTTTTTGGACTTTAAAAGTCCTCTGTAGCCCAAACTATAAGTCCTAGGGAATTCTACTTGGTGCCATTCGATTTTTCTCGACGAGCAGCTTCTATACATGGTCGTAGATTGCATTTTCGACCAGCCATTCGCCCACAATCCAATAAAAAAAAATCCAAAAAACTTGCCCAGGCAAATCCTTGATTTTGGTCGAATTTTGACTTGTCAATATTATTACATATTTGGTATCTTTATAGTTACTGGGATAAGTGCTTATCCCTCAGAGTATTAGTCAGTGTCCGAAACTTTGTGAAATATCTGACAACACTTATTAACCTTGACCGTACATGATTTGGGTTATATTTTCCTTTGTACCTACCTCATTTTTAGTTTAATCTCAATTAACCCTTCAACTCCTATAGAACCTTTCTAATCTTTATAGAATCGTCTAATGATAGCCAAATCAATATGAATATGTGTATTTTTTAACTGTATAATCTATCTATCTATCTATCTATTGCCTGACGCCGTGATCCCCGAAGGGGTGGCCACGAACGAACCACCCCCATGCACCTCTGTCCCCAGTCAGTCGACGCCCCTCCCCCCAACCAGCACCGCCTTCGTTCATGTACTTCCTCACTCCATCCTTCCACCTCTCATTCGGTCAACCTCTCCCTCTCTGTCCCTCCACCTCGCTCTCGTACACCCTCTTAGTCATTCTCTCGCTTTGCATACGTTCCATATGGCCGAACCATCTCAAGTTGTTCCTTTTCACACTTTCCAGCACATCTACCTCCACACCACACCTCCTTCTTACTTCCTTATTAGTCTGCCTATCCCTCCATGTAACTCCGCACGCACTTCTTAAGTAATTAATTTCCACTGCTCTCACTCTTGGTCTGAGTCTCTCAACCAACGTCCATGCTTCGCTTCCGTAAGTCAGTGTCGGGATTACCACACTGTCATGCAAGGACTTCTTCACTTCCATACTGATCACCCTATTTCTTGTTGCTGCTTTTAGCGTTCCTACAACCCTCTTCCCCTGTTGTACCCTCTGTATAAGAGCTAATTTATTGTTTTGTTAATTTCAGATTGTGTTTGGCGGTAACAAGAATGGAGTCAGCATTTGGACTACAGCACGTCTTTCAGCAACTGGATATAATCGCCTACTGTTGGCGAGAAAGTACAACAATCATTGCAAACCACTTAAGGCCTCCGTCGACCGCTGTCAATCATCCAGCCGCCCCAAACCCTTCTCCTTCTTAGTCTCTCTCCCCCTGACAACCTTTTCAACTGATGTAGAACACTGAAGGCCTCCGTCGACCGCTGTCAATCATCCAGCCGCCCCAAACCCTTCTTCTTCTTAGTCTCTCTCCCCCTGACAACCTTTTCAACTGATGTAGAACAACAAACAGAAGATCAACAACAAGAATAGTGAGACGCGGTAATAAGCGTTAG
>JBAKBP010032150.1:0-23527 GCA_037953745.1 Lithodes maja
GGTCGAATCCACTGACGAACATGGGGTATGCAATATTGTCTCGTCATATAAATCAGTGATGCTACAAACACATTCTGCATTCTCTCACCAGTGTGGGTACCAAAAATACGAATAAGTGGTTAATATGGAATAATGAGACAGATACTTTTGATATTAACAACAAAGTAGATGTGCAATTATCGCATTTAAAAAAAAATGCATAACCAACTTATACAGCCTAGAATTCTGATATGTGTATATACATATCTTGCTCTCGGTATTCCAGATATACCGGTCTATGATAAGTATAGTGAGAATCTATCAGTAACTTAGGAAATATAGAAAATCATATTTTGATAATTGACGTTCACCTTACCAATTGGAATATTTATCCATAATATGGTCAGCATAACACCAATTATCGTGTTATGAAAGTGGTGTAATATAATAGAAACTTAAAACACGAAAAATATTGAAATCTTATTCTGTGACCTTCACCTTTCATTTTGACGTTTGAGTAATAAAAACAAATGCTTTGGACAAGCATGGCATTGACCAACCGAATTTGCCTGTAAAATTTGGTGGCACTAAATTGAACAGTCTAGGAAGAGCATAGCAAACATATTTAACACTCTCGTTTTAACCTTTGGCCTTGACCTTAACTATTACAATGTTTATAGGAAAATAATGAAAATTTAATTACAGTAAACTTCAACTAACACAGCTTTAATTTGAAAGAGTGGCAGATAATCAAAATCAAGGTACATTAGAAGTAATTTAGGTATGTTGGAATGAAGTATGGTGTGCTTGTTAAATGTAGTGAAATAAATAGGAGGAGGACATGTTTGTGAGAGTAAGCTGGATTACTCTTTGTGTAGAGAAGCACAAGTAGAAACAGTTGGGGAAGCCAGGCAAATGAAACAGGAGTTCCAGCAACTCATTATTATACCTATTTGGCCTACCCTGGGTACTGCCCTGCTTGATTGGTGCCTACAATCTCCTCACTGAAAGTTAGTATGAAATTCTATTAAGACTCCTATTTTGACCCATGACCTTAATAATTGGAATTTGTATTAAACATTTGGTCGGCTTAACACCAATGTTAGCATGACCTAGCATTATGAACATTGTGTAATTCGTATAAAAACTTAGAAATAGGAAATAGTGACCATATACTGTGACCTTGACCTTTGAGTAGAAAATATAATATGTGGATGATCGTCGCACTGATCAACCAAATTTGACTACACAATTTGGTGAAAACACATTAAGCAGTCTAGGAGGAGTTTAGGGAAATGACAAACACTCTTGCTTTGACCTTGTCCTTAGTTATTTAAATATTCATATGAGATTTGATGAATATATTACTTACAACTAACAGAGTCAGTTATCCGAAATTTAATATTGTTTTAGTTGATAATAGAAGTAAACCCTTGACCTTGACCTTTATGTAAGAGTATTTATTACTTTGCATTGACGTTGACCTGGAAAATCAAATATACATGACTAATTGATTAAAACTCATAATTTAGTTTAACACTTATGCTGCGGGCATATTTCCGCTATATTAGGGCTCATTAAGGCACTCCTGAATGATTGAGCAAGTGTATGAATGAAATTAAATTTATTCAGCCCAAAACTAGAAGAAGATTGCTTCAAAATGACACAAGAACGAGCTTCGTAGCGCACAGGCTTCACCTGCAGCACTACCATAGACATTCGCTAATTCTGAGCGATTATCGCTAATGTCGCGCTACATTTGCCTTTGGCAGCGCTGCTATGTATAGTGGGATTATGGCTCATACACCTCAGTGTCCCGGTCGCATGGCTTGAGAGTGGAAGTGGGTCTGCCACGTTCCCGCTCACTCGGACCCGTTTCCTCAGGCTTTAAAAGCCTGTAAATTGCTATAAATTGCCATGGCATTCCGGAATGTCTCCTGCAGTTAATGGGTTAAGATACACCATATTAATAAAATTGTTGACCTTGACCTTTGACAATTATCTTGACATTTATATGTCTAAAAAAAATCATTTAAGGTGCAATTACCTCAGCAAATGTTATGAATTTTGAATGAATAGTAAAGAAACTATATGCTATTGACCTTATATTTGACCTTGACCCGTGACTTTGATCTTTCTAATATAATATTCTATTTTATTATAAGACTTGGCTTAAGTATTCCGAATATACATGGTCAGCATAGTGAGACTATAACAGTTAGTATAAGACATCTTAATGAAAATCTTATTTTGACCTTTCACCTGTATACCCTTTATAATAATTATATAGCCACAATTTGGTCAATACAATATCAATGATACTAGTAACTTGTATATTTTGAAAATGAAGACATTTGAGTAAAAACTAAACAAATATATATATTTACTATATTCTTAACCTTGACCTTTAAATAAAATTGAAAATATCTTTTTGACTGACTGTCGCATTGACCAAATGGATATACCTGTGAAATTTGGTGAAAATCCATCGAACGATCTAGGATGAGTTTCCGGACAGACAAACGGACGACGATGGGCGACGGACGAGCTGACTACCACTGTGCTTACTGTTGATTATTTTGAAGAGCAGTGCTTTATAATGGCAATATTGTTGACGACTTTTATTACTAGAGGCATTACATGTTGTAGGAACTCTGGGTAGAAGCGAGAGTGGCGAATTCAACTTGGAATTAATGTGTTGCGGGTGAAACAAGACAACTGAACACATGAGCGGTAATTGTGTGGGCGATAGATGTAGAATGACGGGTGAAACACTGCAAGTGAAGCATAGTCAGTGAGAAGCGCTAACACTGTGAGTGAAGGATGAAGCTGGCGAGTGGAATTCAGATTGTTATGTATAGCACAATAGGAAAAACACGTCAGTTAAAGTACAGTTGGTGAAGATGCAGGCAGCAGTTAATGTGTGAAGTACAGTGTGTGGTAACACATGAATAATATATAATAATATATATATATATATAAATAACACTTGGTGCAGTGTGGGTAACAGATGATAATGATGGAGAACTGGTGAAGAACAGACGTGCAGCATATACTATTGGAGGCAACTGTACAACAGCTGTGATAAAAATGTCCATATTTATGTTAGCCAGCATGACTTACCTCTAGCCACTTGGTCACCAGCCCCGCCTGCACCACTCGATCTATCAGTTGGTCAATCCTGTATAAATAAACCATCCCACAAGGTGATGTAACAGTCTGTCAAGGTTAAAGCATAGTTATCCTCATTTTAATACTCAAATATCTACAACACTTATCATCCCTTCGAAATATGTGACCGGCTCAAAATCTTCAGCAAGAGGGACTCAACCTCAACAAGTAAACTCTGGAACTCTCTCCCTCGATCTCTTTTTCCCTCACCCTATGAAGACTGCTTCAATCTCCGTGTGTCCAGGTGTTTTGACTCTAACGTACAGTACCTTGAATTTGGCTCCCTAGCACTCTCTCAACTTTGGGGGAGACACTTGTTACACGCAGCTTTGCCTTTTGACTCTTGCATAAACAAAACGTTCTCTTATTAACTGTCAAACTTATGCCTAAAGTCATCATCACACATACACGAGGTGGTGCCTGAGTCCAACACGAGTGATGAAATTTCCATATTCAGCAATGACTATGGCATACTCTTCGTGACTCTTGTTACACTTGTGTGTGTCCTGGGTACTCATGACATGACTTAGAAATTTCAAACCTGCATGGAATTTCTTGTCCCCGTCACGAGTCCGAAGGACATACTGTTGACTCGTGTCAACATATGTTGACTCTTCGTGACTTGTCTTGACTCTTGTTAAACTCTGCATAACTCCCTTGTGACCCAACTTCTTCAAAAATATAATATTAAACCATATTTAACCATAATTATGAAAACATAGAAATTGCATAGACCCTTTAGAAAACAGATCGAAAACATCGTAACTTCGGTGACCCTTTAGAAAACAGACCGCTAGTGTTATTTGTGTACATTTCGTAATATAATTTTCCCCGTCATCTGCTTTCTCTCTCTCTCTCTATTACTTATATTTCTATCTACTGTATTAATTTCCATCTGTATCTAGCTATCTCCCTTATATATCAGCTTTTATATTTGTTATTCATTTTGGTCTCTATGGAATCTGTGAATAATTTCTGATTTAATGGGCTGAATAAACTAATTATACTGCTAACACATAATGAGCAAAATGACAAGTCGATTAAAAAAAAAAAATTATGTTCCCGATTCTTTAGTGAGAAGTAAAAGCGATGATCATCGATAACTTGAGCAAAAATAAGCTTGTTATGAAACGGACTTAAATTTTTGAAACGATAAATTGTCAATAGCCTAGATCGGCTTGAATAAAAGACGGTGGAAATGTATATTATATTCTTTTGTCATAATAATTATTAATGTAATGGTAGGATTTTTTTTTTCATTTCTACGGCATTAGTAATTAAACAATTATTAAAATGACATCAAATAACATAATTATGTCCATTAATAAGGGAGATAATTAGATAATGGAGATAAAGATCGAAGGTCGTTAGGTCCAAGTGAGCGTAAAATGTGCGAATTATGAAATAAGCCTATACTCTATGATAATATAAGGTGTCGGAATCATACGTTCAGCCTTACATAACAGATAGGGGGAATGCTTTTATTTGCGGTTTGTTTTCATAATAATTATTAATGTAATGGTAGGATAGTCTTTTTGTTCATTCTATAGCATTAGAAACAAAATAATGATTAAAAAAACATGAAACAGATAATTCTGTTCATCAATAAGGAAGATAATTAGATACAGTAGATTGATAGAGGGGAAGAGGTCATTCGGTCTAAGCAAGCGATAATGTGTGCCACAATTTATGACATTTTTAGCGCTATTTCTTTTCTTTTTATATGTTTTCTATATATTTGTACTAAATACTTTTTACTTACTATTTTCTATCTGTATATTTTACTGTTCTACTTTTCCTTCTGGGAACGGTAGGCTAGGAATCCTCTTCCCCTTGTAAATTTCATCTACTAGACGAGACAGAAAGGGGTGAGGGAACGCGAAAATGGTACAAACCATAAAAATTGGAAATTTAAATGTTGTTTCTGTTCGGTCTGTCTCGAGTCGGCCACCCCCAGCTACGGGGTGTGCATGAGTATATACACACATACATACATAATGACGGTACTCTTCATGACTCTTGTTGACTGTTTTCGTACCCTGGAATTTGACAGTTTTTTTCAAATTTCCTCAACTCGTGTTGACTCTTGGTGAATCGGAAACAGTGACCTACTCGGGCTGGTTCTTGCCAGAGTCACGAATAGTGTCATCCATCGTTCACTCGTGCTGGACTCGGGCACCGACTCTTGTATGTGTGATGATGGCTTAAGTTTGACCTCTATAGTCATTTTTAGCATACTCTTGATCATTCCATTCTTGGATCTTTGATATACTCTAGGTTTCTGATCCTCAAATTTATACTTTGAGTAAAATTAGACAACTTTTAATCATAATGGAAATTGGTAGATTTATTTTATACTACAACATGGTATTAGCAAAACAATTTATGTCATACTTATTATTTCATTGATCTGAGTTTTCTTTCACAATCTGGCCTTATCTAATGCTTCTATTACCATTTTTAATATGAGTTTACATTGGTTATGCAATATACATAATGTCATGATTTGGGTTTTCTTTCTATTAAATGAATATTTTTAGTTCTTTATAATCTTCTGTAGAAAAAGCAATGTAAAAACTTATGTCACAAGAGAATCAGAGATTAAATAGGTATCCTCTTATATTTTGTTAAATACTCTTAATTTGATACACTTTGTGTCCATTCTCAATATCTAAAACATGCCGTATCATCGACGATATTATATTCGGCGAAATCGTATCTAGTAAACTAGGAGATTAAACCAAAAAATACATACCACAATTAAGTTTATATTGTGGCATGCAGGCATCACTTTCAAACAGATTGGCTTGTGTAATTCCACGAAAACACATTTATTTTCGTCAAAATCTTGATTTCTAATGAGAGCAAAGGTCTGGATATGTTATATATATATATATATATATATATATATATATATATATATATATATATATATATATAATTAACATTTACAATCCATTGAATAGTATTTCGTCAAAGAATGTGACTTCTCGAAACCAATTACTCATTGTTTATAGTACCTAATATGTTTTATCTTTTTGTTTGTGCTCTTATCCAAGAAACTCTTTATCTCTCAGAGTTATGCATAACATTCCCTTCCAGTCCCTTTGTTAGTATTAATAATATATGCTAGAGTCTTAATCAGACTTCTTCCTTCTGAATGATTTTTGAGCTAGATAGCAAAATAATATATATATATATATATATATATATATATATATATATATATATATATATATATTATTATTATTATTCAGCGTTTCAATAGTTCTGATTAATTTTCGTTGGGGTTCAGTCAGCAAGTGGAGGAGGTTAGCAAAATGCATGTTGATTCGACGTTTCGCTTGACCAGACACTTGACTTACAAATATTACGTCAGCCAAACGGCACTACCCCACCACGGCCCCCGCCCCTCGCCCTCCTTCATCACAACCTGCTGCCACGCATCCAGTAACGCAAGCTACTACCCGCAGGACGTCTAGCAGCCAATCAGCGATGACCTTGCCCGCCTCCCACCTCCTGCTTCCACGCATCCAGGTACGCAAGTTTCTACTCTCGGGATGTCTAACAGCCAAACACCGATGGCTTCACCCACCCCTAGCCAACCACTCACCAGAAGCAGTGCGCGACTCGCATGCAGGCTACCCTCAACCAATGGGAGAATGGGAGACAGTAGCCCCACCCTCTCCTCGCCCCCTGATCCACACTTCTGTATATATACCCGTAATTTTGAACATGTTAATCATTCTCTTGAAGATGTTAGATGTCTAGCAAAACGTAAAATCACCATGCATTTTGCTACCCTCCTCCACCTGCTGACTGAACCCCAACGAAAATTAATCAGATCTATTGAAATGCTGAATAAAATATTGAACGCTGATATTGCTACTTCTTTTAACCTTGTATGCATTAAAGAAAATGTATTACCTGGCTTTACTAACATGTATATATATACCGTATATATATACTGTACACTGTATATATAATTTTGAATTGACATTAAGTTATACAGAATAATTTCTCCATCCAGTGGCATAACATTTATGGCTATCTATCTATTGCCGGACGCCTTACTCCCCTTACGAGGGTGGCCATACACAGAATGCCCCCAAGCGGACCTATTCCCTGTGAGAGGGACAACCCGAGCCAGTTTAGTAAAGGACTTACAGTATTGACCACTCAATTTAGGATCTGTCCGACTCAGAGGCCCTCTGTGTATCTTGTTAGCACTATTTTTCTACAGTGGTGTTCGGCTAATCCATCCACTAACCTGCCTTACCCTTAGGTAAGCAGTACGGATTTGTATCAGGTTTACTCCCCTAGACAGGTTGCCAACCAAGGCTGACGAGTACCATCCACACGGATTTGTATAAGGTTGTCTCCCCTAGATGAGTTGCCGACCAAGGCTAACGAGTCCCATCCACCCGAAAAAACCAATGTCTATTATAAATAAATGTCCAAGATGTGTGTGGAATTACATAGTGTTGGGGGAAATTGCTGAATTATTGCACATGTATATATATGGTGATAGGGTGGAAGAGAATAGTAGAGGGAGGAATGTTACTACTACGCATGTGATTTAGTTGATCAGCCAATAACCATTTACGGAAACCATTAGAAGTGGTAAAGAAGGGATCACCAATTCAACATTTCAAAAGATAAAGTTATGCTTTGTTATGATTGTACAGATCCATATCCATGCTAGGATGTGTAGGTATCCGCTCTCCAGTTTTCAAAATGTTGGGCCTTCCTCCTATACAGTCCCCTGGCCTGGAGATCACATCACAATACCTGTCCCTAATTATTCGTTGGTTTAGCCCAACACACACTGTTCTCCACATTCAGGTTAATGTAGTAACTTTTCTTACCCAAATTTCCTCCTCCATTCTCTTAATATCACTTCAGTCTATGAGTTTGCATTGCCTCACCAATTAATATATTTCCAAGTTTCTCTCTCAGTATTTCATTCTAGACCATATCACTCCGTAATAGCTTACAAATCCATCTCGCCATACTTATTTAAGTTTTGCTTTCCTTAACCCTCAATTCGCGGTGACCGTCATATGACGGGAGAGAGAGAATTGGCCATCTGTACGGTGCCTGTCATATGACAGACGTCATTTTGAGGCTATTATGAGCGATGAGAAAGAGACCGGCGTTGGAGGGACGATAGGCGGGCTTGATCCGCTCGCCACGGTCCCGCGACACATACTGAAATCCAGCACATACCTCTCTCACTCGCCCAAATATGCCAAAATACCCTTATTTTCCCCTTCGGTTGCACGATCGTTGCAAGAAAACCCAATGGTGTACAAGGATGATTCAGGTGCCATTAAAACCTCTATCATCGCCCTTTCACGGATATATAATTGAATTACGCTCAGGCTCTTGCTTATGCATGAAAAAGAGCAAGGCAATAAGGTCATTTTCGATAAATATAGCCGCCTAGCGTGGCGGTTTTATACCCCCCTGCTCTTTGAGAGTTAAAGGCACTGTCTCATTGCCATAAAACGCTCTACCCACTGAGATCACTATATCTCTTTATATCCAACCCCAACCTACCTATATACAATATTATACTCCCTACATAAGATACATGTCAATATAGGGTTTTTTTGGCACACAAAGAGAGGCCTTACTGTATATGATTAGCAATATAACTCAACTTTGCGTGAGCCAAAAGACGAAGAAGAAACTCAAAAAGAGAAGAGGAAAAGTTGCACGTAGCCTCCATCTAAGAAGGACCTAAACGCACCTCTACCCCAGACCCCTCTGACCCGCAAGCCACCAATCTGGGATGTGCTCGCATGGCCAGAGTCCACTCACGATGAAGAAAATGAGGTCCATACTCAAGGTGCCTCAAACAGACCACCAGTGACCACTCAACCAAAGCGGAGACTAGCTAAGCCAAATCATTGGAAGTCATATTGGAAGTCAGGCAAGGTTGGAAATATGTATAGAAGCCCTTTCCATTACAGCTGATTGAGTACAGGCTTTCAGTTGAAGTAACAACCTTCCCCCTCTCCAAACTACTAAATAACTGTGTTGAGCTCGGCCAGACAGTGACTTAGGTAGTGCGGATACCACACGGATTGTGTAACCTGGATGTGTTGAGCATGGCAAGATATTCAGAGATAAGCAAACAGGGAGTCCTGCTCGTCAGGCTAAACGCGGTGTAAAAAGTGAGGTGTACAGATCTGATATTATTATACACAGGAAAATCCTATTCTACCCCAGTACTCATTTGAGCTCAGCCAGCAACAAAAAAGTAGTCTTGGTTGTTTAAACAGGCGTGGCATTTAGAAAGCTGTGTTGAGCCCATCCATCCAGTTCTCTAAAACTACTTCGAGTCTTCCTCCCTAAACCATACAACAGCTCGCAACTTGTGTGCTGGACCCTAAAGTGCTGCCCTAACCAAAGAACCTCTACCTGGATGCCGTCTACCATGCCGCAAAATCTAGACCAGGACCAAGCCACCAACCCCCCCAGACGTAGATGTCTGAACCCTCACTAAGAAGAAAATATTTTGTTTGTTGAAGGCTGTTTTACAGACCTACCTTCTCATTGCGAAGGCCTCTCTTGTATGAGGACACAAACCACACATTCTATCTTGGTTCAGACTAATATTCTGTATACCGTCCCTTTATAAGGTGCTTGTGTAATGTGTATGGTAATATTTTTCAAACTCACACATACACCAGTGCCACACCAAGAAGACACCCTTTCTTTCTTTAAGGGACCCCTGTAATCACTGTTCTCTGTGAGCCGAGCTTGTACTTGTGAATTTTCTGACCTTTAACTATTTAATTAAACTGCGACTCTGCAAGAATTAAGTCTTTGATGTATTCACTATGATTCCCGTTTGATTAACTTGATTCTTGCTATCTAGGGGAAAATCACGAATATTGTATGTACTCATTTACAAGTATCTGTCCATGTGTGAATTAGCCAAGTATTGAAAGCCATTCTATATATTTACATGTTAATAATAATTGTGGTACAAGAGGCGCCAACCAATAAGTGACCGGCATTTGACAATATTACAACCTACGAGGTTTACCAGATTCATGACAAAAGTGAGCAAAGACATGGTGCCAACCAAGCAACCAATCAGCAGCCAGCATTTCAGGCCAAGGAGCAGGTGATGCATCGGCTACATCAAACACATTTCCCGTACACTGATTGATTGGGGGCACATCACTCACATCCACCATCCCCAAACATTGTGAATCCCGGAAAAAGAGAACAATATTCCTCTGGTGCAATCCTCATACCCACATAAGCCACCTAAGACATTTGTTGCCAGGACAGTATCACAGGGAAAAAAATTAAAAAGAGAAAATATCATCAAACTAGTCACCCTTTGTACCTGTAGCCCGGGCCGGCCGGATCAGCCAATCAGCATGTGAGCTGGCGTGACTGAGGGGTATATAAGGAGAGGGGAGCAGGGGAGTGAAGCAATAAAATATAAATATTTAACAATTTAAATAAAATTAAGATTAAAAACAAAACCCAAACAATGGAGTCTTCTGGTCGATCCCAGTTACTTTTACTCTTCCACTGTATTTTGATTTATATCTTTTCCTTATACTAAGCAAATAATCCCAGCAACCCTCCAACAAAACCTCCCAAACTATTTTTCCCCGAGCCCCCAATTCACTCAATAAATTTTCTTTCAATCTATTCTCTAGCCATCCAATCCAATTCGAGTGGAGCAGTGCGACAGACGGCACTGGCCAGGCCGGACCCTTTACTCAGCACTCCTGAAGCCTTCCAGTTTATTTCCAAAGCTACCTGGGGAATAGCGGTGGGCAAAAGAGATATATTGCGGGCAATGTAAAGCAACAGTACTAAGCATCCCAAGCCTGTATAGAGCAGTCCCCATTTGCTCAGATTCATCTGAAATACCCGAGAGCCTGCTCACATATTACCATTCAACACCAGACATAACAGCAACTGCATGGAAGAGGAGCTGTGATTGGAGAAGAGTGGACAAGAAGACTACACACCAATATTTTATTTATGGGACCTAATGGTCCTGCAGAAGATTGAAAAAGATAGAAAGATTATAGACCTGGCCATGCTAAATAAAATTGATGTCACCTACAGTATCTCAGGTGAAATAAATATAGACAACACATATAGACAAACACATATAGACAACAAATATTGAAATAAAATAAAACCTGAGGTACAGGAATAATTTTCAATTGCTTGGGAAAGCATTAAGCTAATAGATATTTAGGAGATAAGCTTTATATTTTATGTCACAGACAGTTAAATCTTGGGCGCTAAATCCGAATATTTTCATGTGATGCCTGGTGCGAGCGATTCAAAATAGAGAGAGAGAGAGCTTGTCTCATGATAAAACCAAGGATAGCTAGTTATTTAAATGTCATAAGATTTAAGGTAAATTCATGAATCTTACCAGAAATCTAATGAGATAGGAGGCTACCTTAATTTATCTTGAGCCCTTAGTTTTGTGATAGTTGAATTTAGTTATTGCAGACAATCAGGAAAAGTGAAAGGCCACCCATTTGGAAACTTCTCTTGACGTTACTTAGATAATGATAATCACATAAAAATATATCATGGACAATAGCATGCTAACGTAACATGAATATATATATTAATAAGAGATTCGGCCAGTCAGTCAGTGGCCAGCCCTTACCCCCACAAGAGAGTAATACACTATTTATTACTCTGAGATTATTTCCTTTTTGGGTTGAAATATTAGTGTGACTTGAAATTTGAGGCCGAAATAATTCAATCCGTGAATAAGGCGGTAGTCCTGCAGGTGAAATAAGGAGCGGCTGGGTGGGTGAGGCGTGGGGAAATTTACCATGTAGACTATTTCGTGCCACCCATCCTGCCTAGCACATTCAAACAAGTAGCTCGAAAGTCTGGGATATTCGTAACAAAAGGTCAACAATATTAAGTGAAGGTAGATAATGGCGAGTAGAGTGAACATGATTATTTCTTTGCCTTTATCTATCCACCTAAAAAGTCACCATGTAGACGAAAGGGTGTAACAAAGGAATGGTGGAGAGAGTGTGGGTTACGTGACTCGCCACCCCACGCTTTCACCACCACCACCACCATCTCGACAATGCTACATATTTTATATGGCAAAAAGAGGACTACAGAAGACGGTGACTCATCAGAGGATGATACGCCTCTGCTATCTTGCCTGCCACCATGTTGCCAGATCTTACAGGGTCAATTTGGGTCCCCAGTACCTGGCACATCCTCTGCTCCGGACCCCTACCCTTGCCTTACTACCACCACCATCACCTACCCAACTTGCCTCACCACCCTCATGGTAGAGGTGATGAAGACCCCAGGACAATGGCAGGGGAAAATATGGGGATGACTTTCGGCTCCATGTTTTTTATTATTTGCAGGGGGATGAGGCTGCAGTCCCAACTTCTGCAAGGATAGTACTTATCTTGACTTTTTCCTCTACTTCCTCAAACTTGTTCAGCAAATAGTCAACCACACCATGACCTGTAATGGCTACTGGGAGGCGTGCCATCTAACTTCACACCATTCACCAAAGTTGCTTTGGTACGAGCTGACAGTTCCGGAATTCTATGTTCTCATTGCCATGGTGCTCCTTATGGGGGTAGTACGGAACGTCAGTGGCCAAGTCCTGGTCGATTGACCCCCTTATTGCAATGCTCATATTTGGCATTATGATTTCTAGACGATCATGGGAAACCTCCACTTTGCCAGTTCCCTGGAAGAATGCTTGAGGCTTGATAAAGGATTACCAAAGAATACAACGTACCGCATCAGGCATATCTTCGAGGCTCCGAAAACCACCTTCATTAATGCCTTAAACCCCTACTGCAAGCTAAATAGCAACGAGAGCATGGTACTGTGGTGGGGTAACCTCGGATTCCGCCAGTACATCCCCTCATAATGTCACCGATATGGCATGAAGGTGTTCGTCATGTGCGATTGTTAAAAGGACTGTCTCCTTATCCACAGTTGGACAGTCTGGAGCCATTGTTATGACAATAATGGAGCCATACCTGTACTCTACGTGGACAAATGTTACACCAACCCAGCCCTATGCAAGCTCTTGTGGTACTGAGAGACCGGTGTATGTGGCACGGTCAGATTTCACAGGCAGTACATGCCAAAACTACTAAGTCGTCGAAAGGCAGAGAGTGTCATTTAAAAGTAGTCTGACCATGTTCTGATGATCTGGATTGACAACTGTGACATCAACCTTCTGATGACGGTCCACCCTGCCATTTTCGGCCCACTACGATGGTGACAAAGGGGCACTGGAGACGTTGTCGACAAGCCTGTTGCCATCAGTGACTACAATCTCAACATAAGGCTTATCAACAAGTCTGATGCCGTCATTGCATCGATTGACTGTGTCAGGAAGACAATGCGGGGTCACAAAAAAATGTTTCACCTGGTTGCCATGGTGGCTTACAATGCCCACATCCTCTACCGACATGTCACTGGGAAAAACAAAAGACCATGGAAGACTATGTCACTGCTTTGGCACAGGAACTGCTGGATAACAACCTCCTGGTCAGAGATTTATAACCACAGGTAATACATGCCTTCCACCCACACCATCAGGCACCTGACACCTCCGCCCCTCTCACTGGCTGACACTTCCCTCGGAACACCTACCCAGAGGAAAGCAAGGCCAGCACGAAAGTGTCAAGTCTGTGCACAGTAGACACCACGAAGGGACCACAGGCAAAAAAATCTCGGTATTTCTGCAGAGTGTAATGTGTGGCTGTGCCTCAAGCCCGGTTTCGAGGAGTACCACACTATGCAGCATTACTGAGTTTCATAAATAGAGAGAGAAATAGAGTTACAGTTCCACAGGTACTCAGACCTTGCGGTCCCTAGTCGGTGGTCCGGCCGTAATACTACTAGAGCCAGGGACAGTTTAAAGTAGAAGAATTGGACAACAAAGTAGAAGGCTCTCCCCACCCTCCGGCTAAAAAGCCGTAACGGAAAATAGGATGAAGTGTAACCTTATAAGGCAGGAAATGCTCACAAGGAAAGTTTGGTTTAATGTTATTTTAATACCACTAATTTTGTTGATATATTTGAAGATAAATATTGAATCTATATGCTCTATAGATCATAAGAAAATTTGTTTTAACCCTCGGCAAAACCTAATAAAAAAGTATGGTACTAAAATTTATATTTCGTAACAAGGTTGTCAATACGGTACTTTCCCGTTATCAATGTACAATCAAGCTGAAGATTGCAGAGTAAACACATAGACTTCATCGACTTTCTTTCACCTTCGTATAATCGACAGCCTTTTTTTTTTTTTTTTTTTTTGTATTAAGGGATTAGTACTCAACCAGCGGGGGTGTGGGGGCGGCAGCACCCACCCATAATACTAGGTTAGGTTAGGTAAGGTTGTTAGGTTAGGCTAATGTCTTTTCAAATCACTATTGGGGGGGGGGGGGGGGCGTGTCTCAACATCGATCGATAGGCCTAATGGGGAAAATAGGTTTTCCCGAGATTTCTAATTAATTACAAACACTATATATTGATGCAAATGACCAATTTTGTTTATAAGAAACACTGAAAATTTGTGATATTAAAATAAAAAAAATCCGAAAGTTTTTATATAGGATAGAAAGGAATTAGTCTGGAATTAGTCTGAAAGGGAGCTTAAATGTACATACTTGCTAATTCATTCGCTTCAATCCAATCTCAGTCAGATAAGAGAGAGAGAGAGCTGTATATCACACACGCACACAGTGGAAGTGTGAAAGTGAGACTACACTTGAGCTCAGCCAATAGCAGTATTACACACACGCACATTGGATATACGCCACCTGGAGATACCACTGTATATTATAAAAAACAAGCCCTCGAATGTTACTTCTGTGGTGGTTTGGAAAGCATTCTCAAAATTCTCTCCAAACTGTGATGTTGGCTGACACACACACACACAATTATATATGCACATACAACATAAAAGACATATTACAGTGTTCATTCTTTTCGCTTACAATACCCCATTTTACTGTGGTGACTGTGCAATACATGTGCTATTGTGATAGGGTTGGTGGGTACCCTGCCGAGGGCACAATACTGCAACCTGCAGTTTCCAACCTGTTGTTGCTTTAGATGCGAGCAGTTTCCAGATTAAGATGATGTCTTTCTGAGTTCGAAGGGTCATAGATGGGAAAATGTTGATGAATGTGACTGGGTAGAACGCACATGTGTTGTTCGAAAACCTTTTTGTCTATGTCGGGGAGGAAGCGGTACAAAAAGCCGCAGTTGTGTGTTCATGTATAAGATAGTATGTGCATAGTATCTGGCGTTAATTCAGGCTTCTTACAATACTCTGTTATGACTGACAGTAGAGGCTTCTAGTCCATGGACTAACACAGACAATTAAATACTCAGCACCTCCGTAGCCTCAGCTCTTAACACAGCCTATCGCAACAGAACAGCGCTCATTTGCAATTTCCAGGCTCTCTGGGGACCAAAGGTGCAGACAATCTCCCAACTGGTTCCGTTATACAAACAATGCAAAAACTGGAACCCCTAGTTGTGGTGAAAAGATATCTTGAGCCACAACTATTTTCAACACTCAGTACCGAATGGCAATACTGAGGAGGATCCTTTCCAAGCTGAAAAAAACAGAAAAAAAAGAGAAAGCTCTGATTTAATCTAAGTTAATAAAATTACGGTAAATACCAGCCAATAATGAATGCAAAATTAATTCTTACCTGGTGGGCTTCCCAGACCCAAGTGGTAGGTCAGGGTCCACGGAAGCCACACACTGCTGATGCGCCAGCCCAAAGATAATTTAAAATTTGTAGTAAAAACAGGGAGTATAGAAATCTATGGACTGGAAAGTGCATCATAAGCAGCTACGTTAACAAACAAGGTACAAGTATAAGTGGTTGAGGAGGCCAGAAGGCGTGACATCGAGAACAAAATCATGAATATTCATATAAAACTCCTGCAAGATAGTCGGAAAGGGCAGCCTTGAAAGATAATAGGTTAGTCAGGGATACCAAATCTGTGGGCAAAGAGTTCCACAGAGACACATATCTAAGATTAAAAAATATTTTTCTTATTTCAAGCTGGCATCTCGAGTGAGCAATTTTATATGGGTGACCCCTGGTTGCAAAATATTGGGGACGATCAAAAACATCTTCAGGAGTAATTGAGCAGAGACCGTAAAATATTTGCCAGTACTTAATTATGTCATGCCTAAGAAGTCTACCCTTAATGGAAAATAGGTTTAATATCCTCAATCTCTCACCATAATCAAGATTCTCGAGACCCCCAATAGATTTAGTCCAGCGTCTCTGAACAGACTCCAGTAGTCTTAGGCCCCCAAATACCCAAGGTTCCACAGAGAGGAAGAATATTATAATATGGGACGAATATGGGAAATAAATAGTGGCATCATAAAGGAGGCATCCCGGTTGACAGTTGACCTTAGGATACTATGGGCGAGTCCTCCAGCCTTGTGGACAATATTAGAGATGTGTGTATGAAACTTAAGGGAGGAATCGATTACAATTCCTAGATCGGATGCAGAGTCTCTAATAGGGATAAAGGACTTGTCAAGATAGTATCTGCCAGTATGACCCAGGTCATCCCAATCAATTTCTTTCCTACAAAATCTTAGGTAGACACATTTATCTGGGTTCATCGTTAGGCCCCAGGATTTAGAGACCTTAGCAAGCACGTCTATATCAGACTGGCAAGCAAACAAAGAAAATTTAAGAGGTTATCATATTTGATTTTTACATACAGTTTCAAATCATCGGCATAAATTTTGGTAGACGAATTAATATTACGAGTAATATAATTGATAAATATGAGGAAAAGCAGGGGACCAAGGACAGAGCCTTGAGGGACTCCGCTAAGCACATCCCTGAAAGAACTAAAATGATTATTTACTTTGACATGCATAATACGGTTATGGAGAAAGTCCCTAATCCAGTCCAGTACCCTACCCCTAATTCCCAAGCTATAAAGTTTGGTGATCAGAATGTCATGATTAACCACGTCAAAGGCCTTGGAAACAGGATCAAGTCAACATTATAACCCTGGTCTATCCATTTGGTGATGTCCTTGTAAGTAAGAAGGAGTAATGAATCAAACACTGATCAAATAAAACACCAATCAACCACCTCCACTTAAGCTGTCCAGACCATTGGTTGACCTGGGCCGAAGTAATCCTCCCTGTAACAGAAGACTAATTAAGTCCTCCACCCTCTACTTCGAACCAGGCCCCCCAATAGTTTGTACCCCTAACTAAAACAATGCACATAAACAAATAAATATACCTTAACAAGGCCAAGGTTGCGGCACTAAAAACAATAATAAAAACAGATATGAAAAACAAACAATAAACTAGGAAGGGACACACAAGCCACACACACGCTGTTACGACCGGGCACTCGGGTACACTAGGGCTCTTACACAGGACTCGAGTATGGCTCGCTGCCACAACGGAAACACACGATCCCAACCCCAGAGTACTGCCAGCCGAACAAAAAACGCCACTACCCTCCAGAGTTCTATCTGCTATAACGGGGTATACAAGAACTCGGTACTAGCGTTTCACACAACAGACTAATAACTAGACGGGAGTTATCTAGTCTGGTCAACAATCAAACAAAGAAGAAAGTACTACAACACTAAAGAATAGTGTTGGCCGAAGCCGAAGTAATCCACCCTTGAACTAAGAACTTAAGAAGTCCTCACCCTCTACTTCGGATCGGCACTATTACGTTACGTTAAACAATAGTCCTCGAGCATCAAGCAAGGAATCTTCTGATAAGTTAGATGCTTCTCGAATACTCATAAGAAGTAAGTATCGGATTTTGAACAGCAATTTAATGAATAACTCACTGGTAATTAAAGGCTTTAAATTGACATAAGAAGAATTATAAGAATAAGCAATAGGATATGGCAAACATTAAGAAGAAGTACTCCGACAATGCACTGGCAATAGCCTACTAAGATTGTGCTCGCGGGCCACTAATCTCTGAAGTAGCTAAGCGTGCCACACATGAAATCAATAGTGCTTAAACAATAATATACATAAGGAGAAGCTTCAATACTATACTGTATCTGCTGGTCGAGCAAAGTCTAGCTGGGATATCTAAGGTTAAGAGACAATGGCTGAGCAAGCGGCTCGTAGCCTAGCGAGGTCCTTAAGACTGTGCGGCCAAATTACGGTAATTGACGGGATGCTCTCTTGAGAGATCCAGATCACTAGTATCTGGTTCTCTCCTGGCGATCCTCTCAAAGTCAAGCAAATGAGATAACACAGTGTTGGGTGGCATAGGCAAAAGCCCTCACTCGCAACACAGTGCTAAACTCCCACGGTACACAGTCAGAAAGACCACCTAGGCGTTCCACGTTTCCGTTGCAATTGTACTGGTTCAACCGCAACCTAGTACTCATAGGAAATCACAGCTCAGAAACCCTATCCCAGTCTAGCATTGCCTAAACCAGCAGAAAACAGGAACATGAATAATCGCACACAGGGAAATGCATATACGAGTGCAACAAACATCAATCAATCCTATTCTAGTTAACCCTTCCAAAAATAGGCTATCTAACAGGCACTTATCTCGTGAGAACTCAAGCGATAATACTTTGGCTGACTAAATCTGCACCAAAGGGGTCATGGAGGTTAAACAGGGACGAGAAGAGAAGAAGATAGGCTGTTCAGAGAGTAGAGAAAGTTCACATCAGTCGGAAGAATATGGATAGTTGCAAGGGATATGAGAAGTCGCTTTGCCTGATGAGTTCTGAAGAAATGGTGGCAAGAACCTCTCTTTTTATACTCGGCCCTCTAGCGGCATATCTCAAACTACTTAAGGACCGCCCACTGGCAATCATGACGTCATATTCTCTCTCAATCTGGGATCGACAAAGAACTTCCCACGCGCTGAAAGGGAGGAAGGGAGGAGGGAGGAGGGAATTAGGCCTACACACCTCGTGGCGCGCTCACTGGCCGTCGTTACATAACTCTCTCTCTCATCATTGTATATAAGTCCCACACACAATACTTATATCTAATGATATAAAATAGAACTCGTTGACTTAGAAGAAAACAAAATACATAATGATAATACTTATAGTACAACGGTTCACATAAACTGAGTTAGGAAACTCTACACAGACTACAGCCAAAGTTCCTGCCCTGACGATCCTAGCGAGAGTGGGGCCTGACTGGGCGTTCTGTACAGCATGCTCATACTCGACATGCGTCACACCTCCCCCAAGATTTTACTTGCTCAACCCTGAGCTAAAATCTGATATACAGAACCCCATCAAACCCCTCACACCCAGCGACCGCATGGCACTAAAACAACGCTGAGTTTATCACTAAAACACATCTTATATAAAAAAAAATTCACATTTCATAACTCCTCCCAACAATAGTAAAAGACATAATATCATGCTCCCAGAGCGAGCTTACAGCAGCTCAGCCGTTTGATAGTTCGTGGACTACTCAAACACTATAGGCTATGACAAACTTATACAATTATCTATATCAAAAAGAAAGAGTTTTTATATGATTTTTATATTTTAATATGTTTTTTTCCGGCTGCACTATAAGGGCAGCCTATTTTCTTCTATACCAAACGCTCAACAATCCTGCTTTACGACCCAATACGCTGGGCTACAACCGCGAGCCAACAAGCACCAAGCGCAAAATACTACTCAAACCAAAGCAGGAGGCTACCCGTGTGTCAATCTCTTCGGGATCATACACCTGTGATAGCCTACGACTGATCATCTACCCTCGATAAACAATCCGCAATCACATTGTCACATCCCGCAATATGCCGGATGTCCAGGTTATACTCCTGCAACATCAATGACCACCGGGTCAGTCTCATATTGCGATTGTGAAATTGATTTAGGAATCTCAAAGGGTGATGATCAGTGTAGATAACCACGACTGGGCCATAGGCTGGAACATACACCTCGAAGTGCCTGAGTGACAGCACAATCGCCAGTAATTCCTTTTCTATTGTAGAATAGTTCTTTTGTGCAGCATTGAACTTCTTAGAAAAGAAACTTACTGGGTGTTCCACACCTTCATTGTCTGTCTGTAGCAAGACGGCACCAGCCCCTACACCACTAGCATCTGTTGCCAGCTGAAAAGGCCTGTTAAAGTCTGGGGCCCTGAGTATCGGGTGAGTACACAGCAAATGCTTCACTAAATTAAAAGCCTTTTCACACTCAGGCGCCCACAAAAACTTTTTGTCTTTAGATAACAAATCTGTGAGAGGTGCCAACACCGTGGAGTAACCTTTTATAAAGCGTCTGTAGTAGCCTATCATACCCAAGAATCTCATGATCTGCTTCTTGGTGGTTGGGTGCGGAAATTTATTGATAGCCTGTACCTTGTTCTGAGGAGGGCACACCTGTCCCCTTCCCACTACAAACCCAAGGTACTGCACAGTGGCTTTTACGAAGTCACACTTTGCCAAATTTACTACCAGACTTGCTTCACTAAGTTTCCGGAACAAGGTCTCCAGGTGCTCACAATGGCTCTCAAATTCGTCATCATAAATGATTACATCGTCCAAGTATACGGTGCAATTTGGAATGTCCTTGACAATTTCATTCATCAGGTTCTGAAACGTTGCTGGTGCATTCTTAAGTCCGTAGGGCATAACATTACACCGGTAAGTACTCCCGTCCACCACAAAACCACATACCTCTTTAGCGCGCTCGGACAAAGGTACTTGCCAGTAACCTTTTACTAAATCAACTTTAGACAAAAACCGAGCATTACCAATTTTATCAACACTATCATCAACCCGAGGAAGAGGATATGGGTTAGTTGGAGTCAAACCGTTTAGCCTACGGAAATCAATACAGAAGCGTACCTTGCCATCTGGTTTAGGCTGCAGTGTTACGGGGGAAGTCCATTTAACGGTACCTTTCTCTATCAACCCTCTACCGAGCATATACTCCAACTCATCCCTCAGAGCGGGTAGTTTTATGGGGGGCACACGGTATGGGATTGACTTAAAGGGTAGATGGTGCCCCACGTCAACATCATGCATAGCCTGAGTAGTGAGGCCTGGATGTTCAGCGAATACAGTGGGGTATAAACCGAGCAACTGACGGATAGCTTCAAATTGCGGCTCAGGCAAATGGGCTATAGCCTCGTCAGCCCTTAGGCTCGAGTTCCCCGCCCACTGATCCGCTGAAACATGGTGATCCCAGCTATCCTCCTCTGAAACTTGACTGTCCCCCTCTCCTTCTCCACCACGGCCGCAACAAGCCAACACAGGGACAGTGAGAGGCTCAGAGGGGCGCCTCACATACTCTTTTATCAGGTTCACGTGACATAACTGATTCTTCTTCCTCCTGTCTGGAGTGGCAACAAGGTAATCTAGGTCCGAAATTTTCTCCACAATTTTATAGGGTCCAGTATACTTCGCCGACAAGGGGTTACCCACCAAAGGCAACAAAATCAACACCTCCTGTCCCACAATGAACTCCCGGAGCTTCACTTTGCGATCATACCTGTCCTTCATTAAAGCTTGTGACCCTGTTAAATTCCGACCTGCCATCTCCAGACTCTTAAGCATGCGCTCACGGCTTTCAAACACATACTTCAACAAGGAACAAGGCGGCACAGTTCCTTCCCAAATTTCCCGCAGCATATTAAGGGGGCCCCTGACTCGGTGTCCAAAAATCAGCTCGTTTGGACTAAATCCCAGGCTCTCACCAGGCACTTCCCGAGCAGCAAACAGTACATACGGCAATCCAAGATCCCAATCTCTTCCGTTATCAGCACAATAACACCTGAGCATGCTTTTAAGGGTGGCATGCCACCGCTCAAGCACCCCTTGGCTCTCAGGGTGATACGCTGACGATACCACCGCCCGTATTCCATGCTGTTGCATTGTTTGCTTAAAGAGATTGGAGGTGAAATTGGACCCCTGATCAGACTGAATCTCCTCCGGGTACCCGTACCTTGAAAAGTACCACAACAAGTTACTGACTACCGTCTTAGCCATGCCGTTTTTCATGGGGTATGCATCGGGGTATCTAGTGGCAACATCCATGATGGTTAACAAAAATTTATTACCAGCCTTTGTGGGAGGGAGGGGACCAACCATGTCAACAACAATCTTACTAAAAGGTGGCCCAATTACAGGAATAGGGTGCAACGGAGCTTTAGGAATAACTTGGTTTGGTTTCCCGACCCGTTGACAAATATCACATGAGTTTATCCAGGACTGCACATGAGACTTCATCCCCGGCCACCAAAACAACTTCCCCAAAGCCGCCACCGTTTTTCTTACCCCCAAATGTCCTGCCAGCGGTGTGTCATGCGCCAAACTCAGTAGGCTATCCCTGCACTCCCGCGGCACCATCAACTGGTCCACTACCCCGGACCCCATCTTCCAGCTACGGTTAGGGTCTTGAAAACGCCGATACAGGATGCCATCTAAATAAAAAAAATCTCCCGGCTGTGCATCACCGTCCTCGTCGAGCTCCACAGCTCCATTAGCACACGTTTGGAGCTCAGGGTCCTCCAGCTGCAACCGACGTATATCTGAGGGTGCCAAGCGATCTAACTGCTCCCGGAGCAATGCATGACCCTCCCCGATACTGAGCTGCTCCCTCTGTCTCTCTCGATGTTCATAACGTTGCTGTCGTGGAGACTCGTCATGCCCAGCCTCGTCACTCTCGATGACAGGCCCAGGGGCTACTCCAGAACTAAGTAATGGTGCTAATACTGAATCACCCAGGAGAGCCGCCGAGTCAAAACTCTTAAAACCAACTCCAGCTTTAGCCTCCTCCTGTTGATCGTTCCTCTGCTGGTCTGAAGACGGAGGACTAGGCTGTGACACTTTAGCTGCCCGAGCTCGGGTGACAGCACACGCCATGGGTTGTGCCTGGCACCGCTCGACCCACTCTCGCTCTTCCCTACTCACGTCGGCCGGCCTCTCGGCAACGACTAAGGGTAGAACCTCAGAAGCGGGCATTGCAAAGTCGTTGCCGAGAAGAAGGTCGACGCCCTCCACTGGCAGTTTCTCCACAATCCCAACATCCAATTCACGTGCCACACCATCCACCTCCAACTCCAACCGCACCAGCGGGTATGACCGAGTTGCATTAATACCCTGCACCACCACCACCCGAGCCGCATTTATAGGGTAGCCAGTCAAGTTTTTCATCAAAGTCTGGGAAGCACCTGTATCACGCAAGACCTCTACTCCATGCTTGCGCCCCGCCCACATCACGCAACCCCGTCCTCTATGGTCGCAAAAAACATCCTGAGCAGGGTTCGAGCCTCCCAGGTGCTTCTGCACTGGCTGTGCCTCAGCCTCTGACGAACTGCCCCGGGCAAACTCAG
>JBAKBP010032151.1:0-23526 GCA_037953745.1 Lithodes maja
GTTGATTATGTCGGGTGAGGCTGAGCGATAGTAAGCCTGCAATTTAGGAGATTCCGACCTTTAGCCAGTTTTCTTTTATCTTCAAGGGGGTCTGGGAGGTGATTTACTAGTCTAGGGGGCAAACTAACCATAAATAGCTGGTAAATGGCAAACACAATCAATTCTGTAAATGGACAAACACAATCAAACCTGTAAATGGCAAACACAATCAATCCTGTAAATGGCAAACACAATCAATCCTGTAAATGGCAAACACAATCAATCCTGTAAATGGCAAACACAATCTATCCTGTAAATGGCAAACACAATCAATCTGTAAATGGCAAATACAATCAATCCTGGTAAATGATAATCATAAATAGATCTGTAAATGGCAAACACAATCAATCCTGTAAATGGCAAACACAATAAATCCTGTAAATGGCAAACACAATCAATCCTGTAAATGGCAAACACAATCAATCCTGTAAATGGCAAACACAATCAATCCTGTAAATGGCAAACACAATCAATCCTGTAAATGGCAAACACAATCAATCCTATAAATGGCAAACACAATCAATCCTGTAAATGGCAAACACAATCAATCCTGTAAATGGCAAACACAATCAATCCTGTAAATGGCAAACACAATCAATCCTGTAAATGGCAAACACAATCAATCCTATAAATGGCAAACACAATCAATCCTGTAAATGGCAAAACACAATCAATCCTGTAAATGGCAAACACAATCAATCCTGTAAATGGCAAACACAATCAATCCTGTAAATGGCAAACACAATCAATCCTGTAAATGGCAAAACACAATCAATCCTGTAAATGGCAAACACAATCAATCCTGTAAAGGGCAAAACACAATCAATCCTGTAAATGGCAAAACACAATCAATCCTGTAAATGGCAAACACAAATCAATCCTGTGTAAATGGCAAAACACAATCAATCCTGTAAATGGCAAACACAATCAATCTTGTAAATGGCAAAACACAATCAATCCTGTAAATGGCAAACACAATCAATCCTGTAAATGGCAAACACAATCAATCCTGTAAATGGCAAACACAATCAATCCTGTAAATGGCAAACACAATCAATCCTGTAAATGGCAAAACACAATCAATCCTGTAAATGGCAAACACAATCAATCCTGTAAATGGCAAACACAATCAATCCTGTAAATGGCAAACACAATCAATCCTGTAAATGGCAAAACACAATCAATCCTGTAAATGGCAAAAACAATCAATCCTGTAAATGGCAAAAACAATCAATCTGTAAATGGCAAAAACAATCAATCCTGTAAATGGCAAACACAATCAATCTTGTAAATGGCAAACACAATCAATCCTGTAAATGGCAAACACAATCAATCCTGTAAATGGCAAAAACAATCAATCCTGTAAATGGCAAAAACAATCAATCCTGTAAATGGCAAAAACAATCAATCCTGTAAATGGCAAACACAATCAATCCTGTAAATGGCAAACACATCAATCCTGTAAATGGCAAACACAATCAATCCTGTAAATGGCAAACACAATCAATCCTGTAAATGGCAAAAACAATCAATCCTGTAAATGGCAAACACAATCAATCCTGTAAATGGCAAACACATCAATCCTGTAAATGGCAAACACAATCAATCCTGTAAATGGCAAACACAATCAATCCTGTAAATGGCAAACACAATCAATCCTGTAAATGATAATAATAAATAGATCGTAAATGGCAAACACAATCAATCCTGTAAATGGCAAAACACAATAAATCCTGTAAATGGTGTGACGCATGTCGAGTATGAGCATGCTGTACAGAACGCCCAGTCAGGCCCCACCCTCGCTAGGATCGTCAGGGCAGGAACTTTGGCTGTAGTCTGTGTAGAGTTTCCTAACTCAGTTTATGTGAACCGTTGTACTATAAGTATTATCATTATGTATTTTGTTTCTTCTTAAGTCAACGAGTTCTATTTTATATCATTAGATATAAGTATTGTGTGTGGGATTTATATATATATAATGATGCGAAGAGAGAGAGAGTTATGTAACGGAGGACAGTGTGCGCGCCACGAGGTGTGTAGGCCTCACTCCCTCCTCCCTCCTTCCCCCCTCCCTCCCCCCCTCATCAAGAGCGTGGGAATCCTTTGTCGATCCCAGATTGAGAGAGGGAGTGTGACGTCATGATTGCCGTTATGCTCGCTGCGGGGCCGAGTATAAAAGGGAGGTCTCGCCATTTTTAGATCAGAACTCATCAGGCAAAGCGACTTCTCATATCCCTTGCAACTATCCATATTCTTCCGACTGATGTGAACTTTCTCTACTCTCTGAACAGCCTATCTTCTACTCTTCTCGTCCCTGTGTACCTCCATGACCCCTTTGGTGCAGATTTAGTCAGCCAAAGTATTATCGCTTGAGTTCTCACGAGATAAGTGCCTGTTAGATAGCCTAGTTTTGGAAGGGTTAACTAGAATAGGATTGATTAATGTTTGTTGCACTCGTATATGTATTTCCCTGTGTACTATTATTCATGTTCCTGTTTTCTGCTGGTTTAGGTAATGCTAGACTGGGATAGGGTTCCTCGAGTTGTGATTTCCTATGAGTGCTAGGTTGGTTGAACCAGCACAATTACAACGGAGACGGGAAGCCTAGGGGGTCTTTTGGATTGTGTACCGTGGGAGTTAGCACTGTGTTGCGAGTGAGGGCTTTTGCCTGTGCCACCCAACACTGTGCTATCTCATTTGCTTGACTTTGAGAGGATCGCCAGGAGAGAACCAGATTACTAGTGATCTGGATCTCTCAAGAGAGCATCCCGTCAATTACCGTAATTTGGCCGCACAGTCCTAAGGACCTCGCTAGGCTACGAGCCGCTTGCTCAGCCATTGTCTCTTAACCTTAGATATCCCAGCTAGACTTTGCTCGACCAGCAGATACAGCATAGTATTGAAGCTTCTCCTTATGTATATTATTGTTCAAGCACTATTGATTTCATGTGTGGCACGCTTAGCTACTTCAGAGATTAGTGGCCCACGAGCACAATCTTAGTAGGCTATTGCTAGTGCATTGTCGGAGTACTTCTTCTTAATGTTTGCCATATCCTATTGCTTATTCTTATAATTCTTCTTATGTCAATTTAAAGCCTTTAATTACCAGTGAGTTATTCATTAAATTGCTGTTCAAAATCCGATACTTACTTCTTATGAGTATTCGAGAAGCATCTAACTTATCAGAAGATTCCTTGCTTGATGCTCGAGGACTATTGTTTAACGTAACGTAATAGTGCCGATCCGAAGTAGAGGGTGGAGGACTTCTTAAGTTCTTAGTTCAAGGGTGGATTACTTCGGCTTCGGCCAACACTATTCTTTAGTGTTGTAGTACTTTCTTCTTTGGTTGATTGTTGACCAGACTAGATAACTCCCGTCTTGTTATTAGTCTGTTGTTGTGAAACGCTAGTACCGAGTTCTTGTATACCCCGTTATAGCAGATAGAACTCTGGAGGGTAGTGGCGTTTTTTGTTCGGCTGGCAGTACTCTGGGGTTGGGAGCGTGTGTTTCCGTTGTGGCAGCGAGCCATACTCGAGTCCTGTGTAAGAGCCCTAGTGTACCCAGTGCCCGGTCGTAACAAATGGCGACCTTGCTTAGGATTTTGTGAACAGTATAATTTTTTGCAGAGTTGTACAACATTTGTTTGTTGGTACTTTAGCGTACATATTGAAGAATATTTTTTTTTGTAAGGCAATTAGGAGAGCATTTAAGAGACTCCAGTTAATTTAGTAATTAGTGCTTGCATAAGGGAGTTTAACACTTTTGTCTCGAGAATTTTTTGGTGAACTTCAGTATGTCGGGCCCTAGCACTGACGAGGAGCGAGAGATGCCATTTGAGGAGGTGCCGTTAGTAACTAGTGAGGAGGATGCTAGACTTTTTGTGAGTAAGCAGTACCATGTGACGGAGGAGAGGCTGACTGGGGTGAATGTTTATGGCTTGCACCTGATAGCCAAGGTTTTGGGTCTATCCAATGTAGGAGGGATGTCCAAGGGGGAGCTGATCTGGGTGTTGCGTGGGCGACATGGGGTTTCGGAGGAGAGGGCGTTTGGGGGGGTTCCTCCCCAGATCCCCTCTCACTCGACTCCCACAGTGCCGTCCACTCAGTTGCCGGAGGTTAGCACTCTCCCACAGAGGGATGAGAATTGGAAGATTGGAGTGCCCTCGGGCGGTGCGTATGGTGGTTCCCCAGTTCTTGCCCCCCCTCCTTCAGTAGTGGCAGCTCCCTCTTCCGGCCTGTCTCCTGAGATGATATTTAAACTCGAGCTTGCTAAAATGGAGATTGAGGCTAGGAAGCAGGAGAAGGAGATTGAGGCGAAGAATGAGGCTAGGAAGCAGGAGATTGAGGCTGAGTCTAGGAGGCAGGAGAATGAGACTAGGAGGCATGAGATTGAGGTCAGGAGGCACGAGGCTGAGCTTAGATACGACTCCGAGAAATATTGTGCTCAGATAGACTTAGATAAGACTCGTGCAGAGTCGACAGGGATTCGGATGGGCCGGGAGGGCCAAGTAAGAGAACAGTCCTTGTCTCACTTAGTCAAATTGGTGCCGGCATTTAGTGAAACTGAAGTCACAGAATTTTTTAATCGTTTTGAGAAGAAGTGTAGGGAGCATAATTGGCCTGAAGAGAAGTGGGCAGCTCTGGTCTCCTCAAGACTTACGGGTAAGGGTCTGAAGGCTTATGATGCACTGCCTTTAGAGTCTTGCATTGACTACCCAGTATTGAAGAGAGCTGTCCTACGGGCATACGAGTTGCAACCAGAAACATATCGATTGAAGTTTCGGGGTGTTACAAAGACTAGGGAGGCGACCTTTCTTGAACATGCCCGGGACTTAAAAGATGCACTTGCTAACTGGACACGTTCTGAGAAAGCTGAGACGGCCGAACAGTTGACTGAGCTGTTTCTGCTCGAGCAGTTTTATAAGTGTACTGGTGCAGATATGACTTTAACTATTAAAGAAAAGAACCCTAAACTCTACAGGAGGCAGCTGAGATGGCTGACCTCCGGCTATCATTAATTCGTGGGTGCGGGTCTGCCCAGCGTAGTGAGGCAGGTAACAAGGGGCGTGACACCCCACCCCCCCGAGTTAGTGATATACATTATGCAAACAAGTACAAGAGCTATGATACCAAGACTGACCACAAGACTAACACCGTCCCATTTAAGAAGGGGCCGGGCCCTTCCCAGTACCAAGGGAAGCCCAGAGGGGAGTTGGAGTGTTATCTTTGTCATGAAAAGGGGCACTTTGCAAGAGTCTGTCCTAGCAAACCACCTACAGCAGCTGTGTCTTTGGCCTGCAACATTGGTGTGTCTCCGAAGTCTTCTGAGTTTGCCCGGGGCAGTTCGTCAGAGGCTGAGGCACAGCCAATGCAGAAGCACCTGGGAGGCTCGAACCCTGCTCAGGATGTTTTTTGCGACCATAGAGGACGGGGTTGCGTGATGTGGGCGGGGCGCAAGCATGGAGTAGAGGTCTTGCGTGATACAGGTGCTTCCCAGACTCTGATGAACAATTTGACTGGCTACCCTATAAATGCGGCTCGGGTGGTAGTGGTGCAGGGTATTAATGCAACTCGGTCATACCCGCTGGTGCGGTTGGAGTTGGAGGTGGATGGTGTGACACGTGAATTGGATGTCGGGATTGTGGAGAAACTGCCAGTGGAGGGCGTCGACCTTCTTCTCGGCAACGACTTTGCAATGCCCGCTTCTGAGGTTCTACCCTTAGTCGTTGCCGAGAGGCCGGCCGACGTGAGTAGGGAAGAGCAAGAGTGGGTCGAGCGGTGCCAGACACAACCCATGGCGTGTGTTGTCACCCGAGCTCGGGCAGCTAAAGTGTCACAGCCTAGTCCTCCGTCTTCAGACCAGCAGAGGAACGATCAACAGGAGGAGGCTAAAGCTGGAGTTGGTTTTAAGAGTTTTGACTCGGCGGCTCTCCTGGGTGATTTAGTATTGGCACCTATGTTGGAGTCTGGAGAGGCCCCAGGACCTGTCACAGTTAGTGAGGAGGTAGGGCCGGAAGAGACTCCGGGGCAGCAACGTTGCACACGGAGAGAAAAAAGGGTTGCTCAGTTTGATATTGGGGAAGGACTTGGGTTGCTTCGGAAGCATCTAGACAGGTTGGTTCCCTCAGATATTTGTAAACTGCAGTTGGAGGATCCGGAAGTTCAGAAGTGTGGTAATGGTGCTGTCGAGATTAAACACGAGGACGGGGAAGCATGTCATGTGAACCTGTTGGAGGAGTTTGTGAGGCAACCACCTGAGCAGCCTACTGTCCCTGCGTTGGTCTGCCGCGGCCAAGGTGGAGAAGGAGAGGGGGGCAGTAGGGCACAGGTGGAGGAGAGTAGGGATTGTCATGTCTCGGCGAAGCAGTGGGCGGGGGACACGAGTCTGGTGGCTGTGGAAGTGCTAGAGCACCTGCCTGAGCAGCAGTGTGCAGCACTCCAGCACCAGCTCGGTTCATACCCCACTGGTCGTGCCGAGCCCCTGAGTCTCACAACTCGGGCGGTGCGAGATGTTCGGCAGGCAGGTCATGTGACTGTTAAAAGACCGTTAGCCTCGTTGTTTCGGTGGTTTAAGGTGGGCGACGAGGCTTTGGCATGGTTGCCAGGTCAGGGTCGACCCATGGCTGCCAAGGGTGGTGGTCAAAAGGAGGACATTGAGCAGATTGGTAGGGTCGGCTGTGGTATCGCAGTGCCCGGTCGTCACATAGCCTCCCAATGCTGCTCTAGTCTAATGCAACAGCCCTACCACAGACCGACTGTATCTGGCCATGTCGCTAAAAGCGGTGATGCTGCGCAGGCAGATGTCGTCACAAGGAATGTGGGGGTGCGCATGTACGGTATCGGCGGGGAAGCCTTAGCTATAATGAACTGTGGGAGTGACTGCACGGGTGGTACTGATTGTCCCTCTCATGACCTGGCTGTTCTAGGGACGAAGGTGGAGAAGGAGGGAGACTACAGGTTAGAAGCTGCGGTCTCGGCTGGGTTGTGGGAGGGCACAAGGCATGTTGTTCGTGGAGACAGTGCAAGGCAGTTATTTACTAGGCTATGGCAGTACTTTCGCATGTTTGTTGCTTCTCCAGGCCTGAGGTACGGGGTAGAATCCGACATGCAGGCTGGAGATAGTGCAAGGCTCAGTTTAATTCCCTGCCGTATAAATCCTGCTCGACAGCCTATGGTGCAAGCAGAGCTGGATTACGTGTGGACGAAGGCTCTGAGGGATGAGGAATGTCGTGAGTGGTCGTTGCTTGTAGCTTTGTCCGAGCGTGCTGGAGAGGTATGTGGTTTTGTTGTGGACGGGAGTACCTACCAGTGCAATGTTATGCCCTACGGACTTAAGAATGCACCAGCAACGTGTCAGAGCCTGATGAATGAAAGTGAAAAGGACAATGATGCGCTGGGGCATTTCGAGATCTATGTTCCAGCCTATGGTCCGGTCGGTGTAGTTTACCCAGATCATTACCCTCTCAAGATATTGGACCCGTTTCACAATCGGAATATGAGGCTGACCAGGTGGTCACTCAGGTTATTGGTATATAACCTGGACATAAGCCATATTGCCGGTTGTGACAACGAGGTTGCATGTGGTCGTTCAGGGGTATATGATCCTGGGTAAATTGACACACGGGTAGCCTCCTGCTTTGGTTTGAGTAGTATTTTGCGCTTGGTGCTTGTTGGCTCGCGGTTGTAGCCCAGCGTATTGGGTCGTAAAGCAGGATTGTTGAGCGTTTGGTATAGAAGAAAATAGGCTGCCCTTATAGTGCAGCCGGAAAAAAACATATTAAAATATAAAAATCATATAAAAACTCTTTCTTTTTGATGAAGATAATTGTATAAGTTTGTCATAGCCTATAAGGTTTGAGTAGTCCACGAACTATCAAACGGCTGAGCTGCGTAAGCTCGCTCTGGGAGCATGATATTGTGTCTTTTACTATTGTTGGGAGGAGTTATGAAATGTGAATTTTTTTTTATAAGATGTGTTTTAGTGATAAACTCAGCGTTGTTTTAGTGCCATGCGGTCGCTGGGTGTGAGGGGTTTGATGGGGTTCTGTATATCAGATTTTAGCTCAGGGTTGAGCAAGTAAAATCTTGGGGGAGGTGTGACGCATGTCGAGTATGAGCATGCTGTACAGAACGCCCAGTCAGGCCCCACCCTCGCTAGGATCGTCAGGGCAGGAACTTTGGCTGTAGTCTGTGTAGAGTTTCCTAACTCAGTTTATGTGAACCGTTGTACTATAAGTATTATCATTATGTATTTTGTTTTCTTCTAAGTCAACGAGTTCTATTTTATATCATTAGATATAAGTATTGTGTGTGGGATTTATATATATATAATGATGCGAAGAGAGAGAGAGTTATGTAACGGAGGACAGTGTGCGCGCCACGAGGTGTGTAGGCCTCACTCCCTCCTCCCTCCTTCCCCCCTCCCTCCCCCCTCATCAAGAGCGTGGGAATCCTTTGTCGATCCCAGATTGAGAGAGGGAGTGTGACGTCATGATTGCCGTTATGCTCGCTGCGGGGCCGAGTATAAAAAGGGAGGTCTCGCCATTTTTAGATCAGAACTCATCAGGCAAAGCGACTTCTCATATCCCTTGCAACTATCCATATTCTTCCGACTGATGTGAACTTTCTCTACTCTCTGAACAGCCTATCTTCTACTCTTCTCGTCCCTGTGTAACCTCCATGACCCCTTTGGTGCAGATTTAGTCAGCCAAAGTATTATCGCTTGAGTTCTCACGAGATAAGTGCCTGTTAGATAGCCTATTTTTGGAAGGGTTAACTAGAATAGGATTGATTAATGTTTGTTGCACTCGTATATGTATTTCCCTGTGTACTATTATTCATGTTCCTGTTTTCTGCTGGTTTAGGTAATGCTAGACTGGGATAGGGTTCCTCGAGTTGTGATTTCCTATGAGTGCTAGGTTGGTTGAACCAGCACAATTACAACGGAGACGGGAAGCCTAGGGGGTCTTTTTGATTGTGTACCGTGGGAGTTTAGCACTGTGTTGCGAGTGAGGGCTTTTGCCTGTGCCACCCAACACTGTGCTATCTCATTTGCTTGACTTTGAGAGGATCGCCAGGAGAGAACCAGATACTAGTGATCTGGATCTCTCAAGAGAGCATCCCGTCAATTACCGTAATTTGGCCGCACAGTCCTAAGGACCTCGCTAGGCTACGAGCCGCTTGCTCAGCCATTGTCTCTTAACCTTAGATATCCCAGCTAGACTTTGCTCGACCAGCAGATACAGCATAGTATTGAAGCTTCTCCTTATGTATATTATTGTTCAAGCACTATTGATTTCATGTGTGGCACGCTTAGCTACTTCAGAGATTAGTGGCCCACGAGCACAATCTTAGTAGGCTATTGCTAGTGCATTGTCGGAGTACTTCTTCTTAATGTTTGCCATATCCTATTGCTTATTCTTATAATTCTTCTTATGTCAATTTAAAGCCTTTAATTACCAGTGAGTTATTCATTAAATTGCTGTTCAAAATCCGATACTTACTTCTTATGAGTATTCGAGAAGCATCTAACTTATCAGAAGATTCCTTGCTTGATGCTCGAGGACTATTGTTTAACGTAACGTAATAGTGCCGATCCGAAGTAGAGGGTGGAGGACTTCTTAAGTTCTTAGTTCAAGGGTGGATTACTTCGGCTTCGGCCAACACTATTCTTTAGTGTTGTAGTACTTTCTTCTTTGGTTGATTGTTGACCAGACTAGATAACTCCCGTCTTGTTATTAGTCTGTTGTGTGAAACGCTAGTACCGAGTTCTTGTATACCCCGTTATAGCAGATAGAACTCTGGAGGGTAGTGGCGTTTTTTGTTCGGCTGGCAGTACTCTGGGGTTGGGATCGTGTGTTTCCGTTGTGGCAGCGAGCCATACTCGAGTCCTGTGTAAGAGCCCTAGTGTACCCGAGTGCCCGGTCGTAACAATGGCAAACACAATCAATCCTGTAAATGGCAAACACAATCAATCCTGTAAATGGCAAAACACAATCAATCCTGTAAATGGCAAACACAATCAATCCTGTAAATGGCAAACACAATCAATCCTATAAATGGCAAACACAATCAATCCTGTAAATGGCAAAACACAATCAATCCTGTAAATGGCAAACACAATCAATCCTGTAAATGGCAAAACACAATCAATCCTGTAAATGGCAAACACAATCAATCCTATAAATGGCAAACACAATCAATCCTGTAAATGTCAAAACACAATCAATCCTGTAAATGGCAAACACAATCAATCCTGTAAATGGCAAAACACAATCAATCCTGTAAATGGCAAACACAATCAATCCTGTAAATGGCAAAACACAATCAATCCTGTAAATGGCAAACACAATCAATCCTGTAAATGGCAAAACACAATCAATCCTGTAAATGGCAAACACAATCAATCCTGTAAATGGCAAACACAATCAAACCTGTAAATGATAATAATAAATAGCTCGTAAATGGCAAACACAATCAATCCTGTAAATGGCAAAAACAATCAATCTTGTAAATGGCAAAAACAATCAATCCTGTAAATGGCAAAAACAATCAATCCTGTAAATGGCAAAAACAATCAATCCTGTAAATGGCAAACACAATCAATCCTGTAAATGGCAAACACAATCAATCCTGTAAATGGCAAAAACAATCAATCCTGTAAATGGCAAAAACAATCAATCCTGTAAATGGCAAACACAATCAATCCTGTAAATGGCAAACACAATCAATCCTGTAAATGGCAAAAACAATCAATCCTGTAAATGGCAAAAACAATCAATCCTGTAAATGGCAAAAACAATCAATCCTGTAAATGGCAAAAACAATCAATCCTGTAAATGGCAAACACAATCAATCTTGTAAATGGCAAACACAATCAATCCTGTAAATGGCAAACACAATCAATCCTGTAAATGGCAAAAACAATCAATCCTGTAAATGGCAAAAACAATCAATCCTGTAAATGGCAAACACAATCAATCCTGTAAATGGCAAACACAATCAATCCTGTAAATGGCAAACACATCAATCCTGTAAATGGCAAACACAATCAATCCTGTAAATGGCAAACACAATCAATCCTGTAAATGGCAAAAACAATCAATCCTGTAAATGGCAAACACAATCAATCCTGTAAATGGCAAACACATCAATCCTGTAAATGGCAAACACAATCAATCCTGTAAATGGCAAACACAATCAATCCTGTAAATGGCAAACACAATCAATCCTGTAAATGATAATAATAAATAGATCGTAAATGGCAAACACAATCAATCCTGTAAATGGCAAAACACAATAAATCCTGTAAATGGCAAACACAATCAATCCTGTAAATGGCAAACACAATCAATCCTGTAAATGGCAAAACACAATCAATCCTGTAAATGGCAAACACAATCAATCCTGTAAATGGCAAACACAATCAATCCTATAAATGGCAAACACAATCAATCCTGTAAATGGCAAAACACAATCAATCCTGTAAATGGCAAACACAATCAATCCTGTAAATGGCAAAACACAATCAATCCTGTAAATGGCAAACACAATCAATCCTATAAATGGCAAACACAATCAATCCTGTAAATGTCAAAACACAATCAATCCTGTAAATGGCAAACACAATCAATCCTGTAAATGGCAAAACACAATCAATCCTGTAAATGGCAAAGACAATCAATCCTGTAAATGGCAAAACACAATCAATCCTGTAAATGGCAAACACAATCAATCCTGTAAATGGCAAAACACAATCAATCCTGTAAATGGCAAACACAATCGATCCTGTAAATGGCAAACACAATCAAACCTGTAAATGATCATAATAAATAGCTCGTAAATGGCAAACACAATCAATCCTGTAAATGGCAAAAACAATCAATCTTGTAAATGGCAAAAACAATCAATCCTGTAAATGGCAAAAACAATCAATCCTGTAAATGGCAAAAACAATCAATCCTGTAAATGGCAAACACAATCAATCCTGTAAATGGCAAACACAATCAATCCTGTAAATGGCAAAAACAATCAATCCTGTAAATGGCAAAAACAATCAATCCTGTAAATGGCAAACACAATCAATCCTGTAAATGGCAAACACAATCAATCCTGTAAATGGCAAAAACAATCAATCCTGTAAATGGCAAAAACAATCAATCCTGTAAATGGCAAAAACAATCAATCCTGTAAATGGCAAAAACAATCAATCCTGTAAATGGCAAAAACAATCAATCCTGTAAATGGCAAACACAATCAATCTTGTAAATGGCAAACACAATCAATCCTGTAAATGGCAAACACAATCAATCCTGTAAATGGCAAAAACAATCAATCCTGTAAATGGCAAAAACAATCAATCCTGTAAATGGCAAACACAATCAATCCTGTAAATGGCAAACACAATCAATCCTGTAAATGGCAAACACATCAATCCTGTAAATGGCAAACACAATCAATCCTGTAAATGGCAAACACAATCAATCCTGTAAATGGCAAAAACAATCAATCCTGTAAATGGCAAACACAATCAATCCTGTAAATGGCAAACACATCAATCCTGTAAATGGCAAACACAATCAATCCTGTAAATGGCAAACACAATCAATCCTGTAAATGGCAAACACAATCAATCCTGTAAATGGCAAGCTTTATTGACTTACAAGTAGGAATTACAGTTTACAAGCTTTATTGACTTACAAGCAGGAATTACAGTTTACAAGCTTTATTGACTTACAAGCAGGAATTAGTTTACAAGCTTTATTGACTTACAAGCAGGAATTACAGTTTACAAGCTTTATTGACTTACTAGCAGGAATTACAGTTTACAAGCTTTATTGACTTACAAGCAGGAATTACAGTTTACAAGCTTTATTGACTTACAAGCAGGAATTACAGTTTACAAGCTTTATTGACTTACAAGCAGGAATTACAGTTTACAAGCTTTATTGACTTACAAGCAGGAATTACAGTTTACAAGCTTTATTGACTTACTAGCAGGAATTACAGTTTACAAGCTTTATTGACTTACAAGCAGGAATTACAGTTTACAAGCTTTATTGACTTACAAGCAGGAATTACAGTTTACAAGCTTTATTGACTTACAAGCAGGAATTACAGTTTACAAGCTTTATTGACTTACAAGCAGGAATTACAGTTTACAAGCTTTATTGACTTACAAGCAGGAATTACAGTTTACAAGCTTTATTGACTTACAAGCAGGAATTACAGTTTACAAGCTTTATTGACTTACAAGCAGGAATTACAGTTTACAAGCTTTATTGACTTACAAGCAGGAATTACAGTTTACAAGCTTTATTGACTTACAAGCAGGAATTACAGTTTACAAGCTTTATTGACTTACAAGCAGGAATTACAGTTTACAAGCTTTATTGACTTACTAGCTGCAGACCAAATGTCTCTCCCAATATCACCTGACTTTATACATAACCAAAATATATATAATTCTTCTATTAAGGGGAGATATCGACTTGAGGGATTTTTTTCTGGACCCCTTTCTCCCTCATGTTTAGCCCCATTGCTTTTGAGATTTTAAGACAGTCGCCCCATTAGTTTGGCGATTTTAAGAACTTTCGCCCCATTTCCGTCAATTTTAAGACCTTTCGTGCAATTTAGGTGTCGATTTTATCCTGGCGAGCGATAGCGAGCCTGTAATTTAAGAGGAACCGGCTTTCAGCCGGGATATTTTTCTACCGATAAATGTACAAATTTATCTTGAAAGGGGCTCAAGGGGGTGTAATCTTAAGCTTGATGGATATCTAGAGACCAATCTAAAAACCTCCCCTTAAGTCATTGCCTATTCTAAGGTACACACAAATATACTGTATATAATTTGTTGAAGGTAGGAGTAATAACTATTGGGCCAAATGATTGGTTACTACTCTCATTATAGGAATCCAACCACCTGTGGGGGATCTTCCCACGCACACAATATATTATGTATGGGAAGGAGCACACAAACAGACACTGTGTAAACAATGGAGCGGCTGGCCTGAACCATGGAGCTCAACGGGTTTTAGCAGGTTTTAGCGGGTGGTTCTAATTATCTTTACACCATTGGTGGTACACTCAGATTACTAATTTACAAACAGGTACGAATGCTTAAAGCGCTTATCTAGGGAAACAGGAAAGGTGTCAAGTCTCTGTACCGCACTAGGCCTAAATCAACTTATAATATAGGCAACGGGTAGTGGTAATCTAGCTATAACTGGCTGAGGTGGCAAGGCTCTGGTGGAAGTTGTTAGAATTATACTCCATGTGTAGGACTATTATATGCATTACTAGGCTAAACCCATCACATATAGCCGTTCAAACAAATCCTCTACATCACTACCTAACACCAGACGAGATGCTACAATTGCCACCATCACACCAGATATACCAACAACACCAGGCAAGACCATCACCACAGCACAACAACACCACGAGGCTCCCAGAAAGAAGATAGTGTACAGTCAGGTACAGAAGGACCAACATCGCCACATTAAGAAGGGACACTTATGCCCCTCTTCCGCCAAGAAGTCGACTCACCTGTCCGCAAACTTCTGAGGGGTCCTCCTAATCCCCCCGGAATACGCCCCCCTGGACTTATGACCTTTTGATCCCCGCACACCTGCCCTGGGACGTCTCAGCTGAAGTCGTCACTACTCCGACAAAAACCTAAATAAGGCAAGCAATTCTAGGGCTTGATTTAACTGACATGTTAGCAATCGAGTCCTAAAATTACCATCCCATTCAAGGAAAGAATTGAAGCCATGGTGAATATATTTCGAGGTCTGAGGAGTTCTTTTACCTATTGAGGAATTGCTATTATCACATGCCATGGTATAGTGACTAATAATAAGATCCCTAATAGGCTGCACTTTTGGTATCAGAAGTATAACCCGCGGACATGTCCCCACTTTACTTCTTTTACTAAAACCGCTCTTTAACCCCTAAATGTCGGCGCGCAACATAAGTCGAGTATAATAAATCTGGACTATCTGGCGGCGCGCGACATAGGTCGTGTGGCAATTTCAGCACGTAATGTTGCTGAGAGAGAGAGACAAGTGGTGGCAGGAGAGTAGCGAGCGTATGACTGCTTCAGACCACCGCGGCGAACCTACTGACACGAACCCCACCTCCTCCCTCCCTCTCTCACTCGCTACATAGTGAATTGTATGGGGAAAGTACCGAATTACATGCTTTTTGCACTCGTGTTGCGCGGTTGTTGCAAGAAAACTAGCCGTCATAAAAGGATCGTTGTGGTGTCATTGGAAAGCTCTGTTTATGCCCTTTCAGGGATAGATACTTGTTTTACACTCTGGGTCTTATTTAGGCATGAAAATGATCACGTAAACAGCCCTATTTTGGCTAAAAACACCCCGCTGGGCGGTACATATAAATAAACTGCTAGGCCGCTAATAAGGTGTTAAAGCTATAGAAAAATACTTGCCATGGTAAAGGTCATTCGACTAGTTTAGGGCTTTGCGAGATACCATTAATACCGGCACTCGACATATATAAGTCCTTAGTGTATCTGTCCGACGCCATGGTCGAGGACACTTACAATAAAAGGTTTCAACACCGCCCCTGAGTTCTTTGAACCTCTTATAACGGTCAGTGGCAGATCGAGTGAAATTATTAAGTTCATGATCTTACTATCTCCTCGCGTTAGCCCGATACGTTGTCACTGTGTCATGACACTAGAGACATCAAAGACATGAAAGACACCAAGTCAAGAGTACCGAAACGGAACTTCATCACTGATTAGCATAACGGTCAGGATAGACGAGTACCTCTAGCCCCAGGACATGTCCTAGCTAAGTTAGTCCGATGAAAGTGCCCAATTATATGTCATGACATCAAGGAACTATCATTTAAGACCCAAAACCAGCTAATCCATCTGTATCCCAAACTACTCATCCACACGGCAGGCCCACCTGAATGGACCAACGGAGAACTAGAAGACCAACCAGCTGTTATCTCATCTCATCACATACTCCAACTCCAAGTGTTAGTCTAGGATTAAATGTTGAAAACTCACACATAATGATGCACCAGTGAAATAAGGTGAATCTAGCTAAACACGACAGAGTCCCCAAGCATCGACTCTGCCTAAATTACACCAGTGCGAAAGGTGCCATAATAAGTTAGAGTCCACAAATATTAACTCTGTTTATTTCTGTACCAGTGAGACAAGGTGAAGAGCTAAAACTACAGAGTCCCTCAATTTAAACTCTTTTTCATTTGCATCATTTAGACTGAATTATTTCCTCAGTGCGAAAGAGGATTGTTTTCTCAGACAGAGTCCCGCATTTTTACTCTGATTTTGATCCAGGTTCTTATGACAGTTCCTATATATTGTGTGAAAAAATTCAAGATAGATACAGCTAATATATTCCTAGTCCCATTGCGGATCCTCGCCTGTGCTCGGTATATTATAGTTTAACTATTTATTCATGTATAAGCATTAGTATCGTTAACCTTAGGAGTATATAAATAAAACTGTTTATAAATGTACTCAGCGTTATATGTTACCCTTTGTTTCTTCTGTGCATGTGTTGTGTGATTTTGACTTCTCCAGTTAAGTAGAACCTACCAAATCCAATCTAAACCTGGTAAAAATCCTGGTGTAACAATTCTACTCACCAAGGACTTACGCTGCCAATTTCTGTATAAGTATGTGCCAATTTCTGTATAAGTATGATAACACAACTAATATCAAAATTATAAGGCGGAATACAGGGGTCAATATGGCTTTGATTGGTACGTGAGGCGTCAAGGGAAAATTACGATTATCACTGAGTGGGCAAGCTTTCTCCTGGGATGCGGGGGGAATCTCACCTAATGGCATGTCAGAGGAGGCGACTAAAAGTATAAAGGGGAAGCCTGCTAAGGTGGGGCGTCGGTGATATGTGATTCTCGTATTATCTTTACTTCAGTACAATGTATATATTTCGTTTTAGAAACGGGGAAAAGGGATATCTCTTAAAGTTACGGTCGCAAGGGGAGAGGTTCACAAATAAGGTTAATCATTAAACACAAGCTGGGCGTGTGGTTCTAGATTTGGTACTCACATGGTGGTTGAACCGTTGCAATCCTGGGGTTCTGGAGCAGCCTTCTTGCTGGTCCATGGAGAATGGCCTCATTGCTCTTGGGGCACATATTGCTGGGGCATCGTATGCTTGTGGGCCGGCCATACTTCTAGGCCAACTTCAGCTTACCACAGTTACACAGCAGGGATACCGTCGTCTCTTAGGGGTATGTCTGCTTGTATCCGGACTGTACCCTGTCCTGCAGAGGGTTCAACATACTTCGCTTCTCCACGTATAGCAATCCCTGGGGACGGAGCCTTTTCACGTCCTAAGGTTATTTTCTTGTTGTGCTTGGACCTCATCTTTCTCTTGCACTCTCGCAGTATACTTGACAGTTTTTTGTTCACTCTTCTTCGAGTTGCAGAAAATAGGAGTCGGGATATAAGTCAATCAATTGTCTTAGGTCCCTCTGCTCTTCGAACAAATGTGGATGTGTGATTTGGGTAGGGGCTGTTACCACTCGGAACAATGGTTCTTCTTCTTCAGACTCAGTAGTGTGGGTCGTGCAGGACTGGGGGCTAAGTGGTTGGGAGTCAGGGAGAGAGCCCTGCTGAGGGTGTAGGGGAGAGAGGGCTGTTGGCTGGGGTGGTGACTTAGTAACTGAGGAGTTCCTTTGATCTCTTTAGGTGGTTCTGGGTTCGTTGCCCTGGTCAATCACCTGTTTGGATTTCTGATGACGTCATTAGCTAGGCTCACAGGCTAATTGAGTAGGCTCAGGAGCTAGCTTAGGCTCGCGGGCTAGCTGGGTATTCGGCTCAGTGTCTAGCGTGGATGGCTCAAGTAGCATTAATGACACAGGGTCGGAAGTAATGGGGATAATAGGCGGGTCGACGGAGTAAGAGATCCGTGTCTTTTTTTATTTTATTTTTTGGGGGGAGGGAGGGATTCGGGGACAAAATTGGGTAAAGATTATACCGTTATTAAATATGCATTTCTTATTTCGAAATACCCTATATTTGTATATTTTCGTATTCTAGTTACTGACAAAAGGTGTTTCTTGAATTTAATCTCAATAGTTTTTATATATTGTGTCTAGTTTTGGAATTAGGCGATTAGAAACTTAGGTGATTTTTTGTTAAATATTTTACAAATTCTGAGAAAGTGCTGTGCACAAATGGAGGGGAAATAAGAGATTGTAATAAAAAACAATATGGATATCTGTATAAGCTTTACAATGATATATGAAACAATATGGATATCTGTATAAGCTTTCCAATGATATATGAAACAATATGGATATCTGTATAAGCTTTACAATGATATATGAAACAATATGGATATCTGTATAAGCTTTACAATGATATATGAAACAATATGGATATCTGTATAAGCTTTCCAATGATATATGAAACAATATGGATATCTGTATAAGCTTTACAATGATATATGAAACAATATGGATATCTGTATAAGCTTTCCAATGATATATGAAACAATATGGATATCTGTATAAGCATTACAATGATATATGAAACAATATGGATATCTGTATAAGCTTTACAATGATATATGAAACAATATGGATATCTGTATAAGCTTTACAATGATATATGAAACAATATGGATATCTGTATAAGCTTTACAATGATATATAAAACAATATGGATATCTGTATAAGCTTTCCAATGATATATGAAACAATATGGATATCTGTATAAGCTTTACAATGATATATGAAACAATATGGATATCTGTATAAGCTTTACAATGATATATGAAACATTATGGATATCTGTATAAGCTTTACAATGATATATGAAACAATATGGATATCTGTATAAGCTTTCCAATGATATAATTTATGAAACAATATGGATATCTGTACAGTATAAGCTTTCCAATGATATATGAAACAATATGGATATCTGTATAAGCTTTCCAATGATATATAAAACAATATGGATATCTGTATAAGCTTTACAATGATATATGAAACAATATGGATATCTGTATAAGCTTTACAATGATATATGAAACAATATGGATATCTGTATAAGCTTTACAATGATATATGAAACAATATGGATATCTGTATAAGCTTTCCAATGATATATGAAACAATATGGATATCTGTATAAGCTTAACTATGATATATGAAACAATATGGATATCTGTATAAGCTTAACTATGATATATGAAACAATATGGATATCTGTATAAGCTTAACTATGATATATGAAACAATATGGATATCTGTATAAGCTTTCCAATGATATATGAAACAATATGGATATCTGTATAAGCTTTCCAATGATATATGAAACAATATGGATATCTGTATAAGCTTTCCAATGATATATGAAACAATATGGATATCTGTATAAGCTTTCCAATGATATATGAAACTATGGATATCTGTATAAGCTTTCCAATGATATATGAAACAATATGGATATCTGTATAAGCTTTCCAATGATATATGAAACAATATGGATATCTGTATAAGCTTTCCAATGATATATGAAACAATATGGATATCTGTATAAGCTTTCCAATGATATATGAAACAATATGGATATCTGTATAAGCTTTCCAATGATATATGAAACAATATGGATGTCTGTATAAGCTTTCCAATGATATATGAAACAATATGGATATCTGTATAAGCTTTCCAATGATATATGAAACAATATGGATATCTGTATAAGCTTTCCAATGATATATAAAACAATATGGATATCTGTATAAGCTTTCCAATGATATATAAAACAATATGGATATCTGTATAAGCTTTCCAATGATATATGAAACAATATGGATATCTGTATAAGCTTTCCAATGATATATAAAACAATATGGATATCTGTATAAGCTTTCCAATGATATATAAAACAATATGGATATCTGTATAAGCTTTCCAATGATATATGAAACAATATGGATATCTGTATAAGCTTTCCAATGATATATAAAACAATATGGATATCTGTATAAGCTTTCCAATGATATATGAAACAATATGGATATCTGTATAAGCTTTCCAATGATATATAAAACAATATGGATATCTGTATAAGCTTTCCAATGATATATGAAACAATATGGATATCTGTATAAGCTTTCCAATGATATATGAAACAATATGGATATCTGTATAAGCTTTCCAATGATATATGAAACAATATGGATATCTGTATAAGCTTTCCAATGATATATAAAACAATATGGATATCTGTATAAGCTTTCCAATGATATATGAAACAATATGGATATCTGTATAAGCTTTCCAATGATATATGAAACAATATGGATATCTGTATAAGCTTTTCAATGATATATGAAACAATATGGATATCTGTATAAGCTTTCCAATGATATATGAAACAATATGGATATCTGTATAAGCTTTCCAATGATATATGAAACAATATGGATATCTGTATAAGCTTTCCAATGATATATGAAACAATATGGATATCTGTATAAGCTTTCCAATGATATATGAAACAATATGGATATCTGTATAAGCTTTCCAATGATATATGAAACAATATGGATATCTGTATAAGCTTTCCAATGATATATGAAACAATATGGATATCTGTATAAGCTTTCCAATGAGATATAAAACAATATGGATATCTGTATAAGCTTTCCAATGATATATGAAACAATATGGATATCTGTATAAGCTTTCCAATGATATATGAAACAATATGGATATCTGTATAAGCTTTCCAATGATATATGAAACAATATGGATATCTGTATAAGCTTTCCAATGATATATAAAACAATATGGATATCTATATAAGCTTTCCAATGATATATGAAACAATATGGATATCTGTATAAGCTTTCCAATGATATATGAAACAATATGGATATCTGTATAAGCTTTCCAATGATATATGAAACAATATGGATATCTGTATAAGCTTTCCAATGATATATAAAACAATATGGATATCTGTATAAGCTTTCCAATGATATATGAAACAATATGGATATCTGTATAAGCTTTCCAATGATATATAAAACAATATGGATATCTGTATAAGCTTTCCAATGATATATGAAACAATATGGATATCTGTATAAGCTTTCCAATGATATATGAATCATCATTGTATGACCAGTATTTCATGAGCTGATGGCAATCGAAATATGGTATTTTGCATTATGAGAAAATTGCCCGCAAAGTTTGATTAGTGTTTTTCACTAGGGAAATTTATTCGGAAATTATTCCTGTTTAATTTTATTAATTTATGCATACGGTATAATTATATTAGTCCATGTAGATATATAAACAACCTTACTAGTTTCTTTTGGTACCTGGTTCCCTCTTAAAGAGATAATTCCAAAATCAGTATATCATACTGGCTGCAATAGTCTGCCACCTACTCATCCCACAAAAGGGGCTTTCGGCTCTCTACTTTTACAGGATTGTAGAGGAATGCTGGGGCAAATATAGGCCTAACTTAAAATCCATAAATTTTAAATTTTGTGTGGATTTTTACAGGGCGATCCCTTAAGGGTTCACAAATTAAAACTGTGTGGGGCATTTTTTCAGATAAGTCTCTTTGGACTTACAACAAATTCTGGCGACCTTTTTATTACTATTATTTATGCAATATTTATTACAATTTCAGTACCAATACATTTATCTACTTGATCTTATAATTATGGGATAGTGTGCTTGAGTCATGTGATAAGTAGCTTAGAATAAGGCATAGATATTTGTTGGGGTCATTCAAACTTTACATTACCTCAACGACACCATGCAAAATAAACTGGTAAAAACAGTTAAGATATTAAAAACTCATTAACCCTACTGTACCATAGGATACAGTAATAAATGTCCCCAGCAATCCCAAGCAATGTGGCAAAAATGGCAGGAGAGACCACCTATCCACCTCCAAAGCTGAGGCAAGACTGGCTCTTGTCACCCTTCAGTGGGTCTCATATAAGCTGCGAAGTGTTGCCAACACGGGAGCAGTGCTCAAAAGGTCGTGGTAACTGGTACAGGGTTGTACAGGCAGTTACAAGGAAAGTACATTACTGACGGATATATACGACGCTGGGACTGGGGAATTACTTATCTACTGACGTATATATACGGTGCTGGGATTGGAAGGGTTAATGGGTCCTGGCAAGATTTGTGGATTGTCTGCAATGGTCCATATCTAGTCAGTCACACCAATCAAATGAATAGGACAAAATAATCGGACACGCAACTGCCGTGAAGGCAGCTATTACAACCATCTTTATATGTCCTAAATGAAGAATACGTTTGTTTAAATACTGAAAGATGTGTTTAACTCCTTGCCGACGGGGCCCGTCACCGGACGGGCAGGTTTTTTCAGCTATTATGTGGCCTGGGAACCCGGCCACGGATATATAATTGTATTACGCACTGGCTTTTTGTTACGCATGAAAATGAGCAGTGAATGAAGCTAATTTCGGGCAATTATGCCCACTAATACAGGATTAAATAAACAGCCCAATGTCTCATGTATAATAAACAGCCCAATGTCTCATGTATAATAAACAGCCCAATGTCTCATGTATAATCTAGGACATAAATCAAAGTTCTTACTGAATCCTCAAACTAGTTATATTAACCCAGGAAATGCAAGTATTGTGTATTTGTGTAAAGGGTTAACAGGAAGATTCGATTCAAGTCGAGATAGATTCTAAAACTTAAGAGCATGATTTATGTCCTAGAGGAGCCTATACAGTATACAGTCATTAATACTGTCCACCTCGCTTGTTTTATCTTTCTCTCCCTCTCTCTTTGGCTTGTATCCATTCGGCCCCATTCAGCTTACTGTTTTAAGACGTTTACCCACATCCAGGTGTCAATATTTTCCTGGCGAGCGGTAGCGAGCCAGCATATATAGATACATTTTTTTACAGCAAGCTAAATTTGTAATTTTTTCGATAGAAAAATGTCTCCAGTGAAGCCGGATTTCTCCATAGAATGCTGGCTCGCGATGGATGAGGATAAACGTCTTAAAACAGTTGGCTGAATGGGGCCGAATGGATACAAGCCAGAGAAAGAGAGACAATGAGAGAAAGCGAAAACAAGCAGGTGACCCCCTTTAAGGCTGTCTACCTCTGTATAGTTCCTCTCGGACTAAATTATGTCTTATTAATTCTTTACCTGATATTTGTATTTCGGAAGATCGTTGAATAAAATGACCACTTGCGAGTTTCGTTCTATAAGGAAGTTGGAGTTGTTGAAATCGATATTTAACAGAATTACCAGCTAAAATATGGTTGTACGACAATCGGGGGTAATAAGTGTTGTCATAGATTCCAGTGGTTTTCGCTCAACAAGTGTTATTGGTATCTTTATAGTTACTGGGAAAAGTGCTTATCCCTCAGAGTATTAGTCAGTGTCCGAAACTTTGTGAAATATCTGACACCACCTATTAACCTCGACT
>JBAKBP010032152.1:0-23525 GCA_037953745.1 Lithodes maja
CTGTAGCTCTTCATTTCAGAAAGTTAGAGCAAGTTGAAGAGCCGAAAACACAAGAAATTTGCCCGCTGTGGAGCCCAGGGTGCAAAAATAACCCCACTGTGCCTTTATATTGTCTTTGTCCAAATTTTGGTTTGTTTAGTTTGCAAGTTTTAAATTTTAATTAAGATGTTGGCCTTAACCCGGGAACTGCGGGAAGACTCTTAAGAGTTCCCCCGGCGGACTGCGAGAAGACTCTTAAGAGTCAGGGGGGAAAAAATCCATTTAAAACACCCAAAATTTTTTTTTTTTTTTTTTTTTTTTTTTGTATTGCCCCTGGGCCATGCCAAATATCACTCCTCCACCTCCCCTCCTTCCCCACTTTCCTCCCCTCCTTCAGTTATCACCTATTTTCCCTGTTATTCCCTTATTCTGTGGTATATTTTCGTGCTAACATTAGCGAGTTGCAAGCAGGGCATTGTCATCACTGTTAGCAAGCGAGTGCAAGAGAGAGAGAGAGAGAGTATCGATTGACAGTCTCTCTCCAGACGTGGAGAAAAGTGGTGGGAAGTGAGGTTGCCTCAGCCATCCATTATGTAACTCCCGGCCTGTATCGCCGATTTTGACCATCCAAACGCTGTTTCCACTTGTTTTGTTGTTGTTCCCCAAGCTGCCTGGCCGAACAGCCCCAAGGCCCCGAGCAAGGCCAAGGCCATAACCGTGCGCCCCCACAGAACCCTCACTGCCGACCACAATAAAGCCTGGGTGACCGAAGCCACTCCATTGGCGGGGAGCTGAGGAGGGTGCGGAAACGCCCAGGAAACCAAAGCCCCACCCAGGGCCCTGTGCCCCTCAGCAATTATGAAGAGAAAGTTGAGGGGCAAAGGAAAATATGTGACCCTTTGGCTTCCAATCTAGGTAGACTGGGAGGTCAATCCACGGAAGAGACGCCGTCACTTGAGATCTAGAAAATATAAAAGTAAAAAGAACAGTCAGAGTAAGCTATGGGTATGGCAGAGATCGCTCAGTTCTCACTCTGATAGACCAGCCCATCACCAGCTTGTTTTATTGTTGTAACAGGTTAATACCTTTATAATCAACCTATAATAGGCGCATATGGATAAGTATTAATGCTATTTATGGTAAAATAACGATGTTAGTGATGGGAACAGCTCAAATACGTCAGCACAGGAGTGTGGTGTCTCATACCCCCCATGCGCACTTCAGAGGTTAATTAGTCAGGACATTTAGGGTGTCTGGTCCATTTAGGCGTTAATTTTAAGATGTTTGTATCATTGAGGTGGCTATATGAAGATGTTTGGATCATTTAGGTAGCTAGTTTAAGATGTATGGCCCATTTGATCATGTTCAGATAATGGATGAAGATAGTGCCAAGAAAGATATATGGGAGTCACGTGAGTGGAGCAGCTAGTATTGGAAGACCACCTATGGTATGGGAAAAGAAAGTGGAAACATTTATTGAGTTATAATTAAAATGTAAAACTTGCAAACTAAAAATACTTCCATATAGTGGAAGGGGCATTGTGGCACGGATAAAGGAAGCATGTCTTGACAAAGTAGCCTGGCAGCGTTTCTGTCATGGCTATCCTTTAGCGGGAGTTACCCAGGGGGAAACAAGGCGTCGGAGATGATGATGATGATGAGTTTAAGCAGGACCTACTGGTACGTTATGTCTTCATAGCGTGATGCATAAGTGCGCAGAATTTCTATATGAGTATCCTGGGTTCGAGGCCTTGGAGTGCCACATGTATTTGTTGATTTCATTAATTAAGTTTAACCCGTCGAGCCCCGGCTAGTTATTAATAAATGTACCACCAGAACCCGGCCGGTTTTGATTTTTTTTTTTTTTTCCCCCAGAAACAATAGCGAATGGGTTAGGAATGAAGGAAAAACCACGAAAAACAGATCAAAAAGCTCAAAAAATGGTCCTACAGAGCCCCCGAAAACGGATTTTACAAGAATAAAAAATTGAAGGCAATTTCCCCCAAAAAACATGTTTTTGCGCGCTCACGCGCACGCGGTTGGACTTTGAGAGTTTTCAACCATCGGCATGGGTGCGTGGGATACTTACACAGTTCCCATACAAATCTGAGCCCTCTAGGTAGAGCCACTCTGAGCCTGACGACTGAGCTAATAGGGTGACTCGTCAGACGAGTCGCTGGGGTTTAGCGTTACATACATAGGTGACTCGTCAGACGCGTCGCTGGGGCTGGCCGGGTTAAAGGTGAAGTTGGTTGGTGGAAAAAACATAATAATTGACAGGGTTTATTGAGATCGTATTTATAACAAGTGTGTTTGTTTCTCAGGTTCCAGAAGATAATATCCTGGGGACATTCGGCCAAGGTTACAAGTACGCCATAGGGATGTTGAACGAGGGCCGCATCGGGATCGGCTCCCAGATGGTGGGCTTGGCTCAGGGTTGCCTGGACGCCACTGTACCTTATATACTACAACGCAAACAGTTCGGTCGAGTACTGTTTGACTTCCAGGTAAAATTATTTGTTCATTATGTTTGCTGAAGATACAGTTCTGATGAGTGATAATGAGTAGGAGTTGCAGGATCCCACGCTACATTCTTTAACCCACGGAATCCGGGAGGCCTCATATGAGGCAAAACAAAAAATTGGCAGGAATCCGGGAGGCCTCATTTGAGGCAAAGTACGCGGCTAAAAATCGCCGCTAATATCATCATAACACGGCAACCACACGTCATAGCGACGTCATTTCAACGGCATTCTACAGACAACAAAAAGTTCTACAATTTGCAAAAAAAGTTGACTGCTCTAGGTGGTCTCAATCAGTAGCTACTGAATTATGAAGTTTGCCTGTACCCTAATGGCCCCGGACACACAGATCGGGATCATATGAGGCCCCCCGGATTTCGTGGGTTAATCACGCCTTCCATGTACTGTACAGTTTGTTATTTCTAACATTGTTTCCTAACACCAATAACCCACAAATGAAATTAATGAAAACATGTGATCCTTCCAAGATTCAAATCCAGGATACCTTATACAGAACTTACAAGCTCTATCCATTTCACCATCAACACACTTTATTTAACAACCAAGGTGACATGACACATCCCTGTCTTACTCCTACATTGACCTTAAAACTCTCACTTAACTTTTATCACCTACCTTCACATTTTACATTACGTTCCTCCCCCCTGGTACTACTCTCCTTGTCACGGTTGGGGGGCTTCGGGGCCGGTGACTGGGGCTTGATGGGGGAGGGCTATGGTTATTTTCCTCCCTCTCCCCTCAAGCTTTCGTCATCAGCTTGACTAATTTTGAGTAGTTTTCTTTCCTCATTCTATGTTTTTCCCCTTCTATTCTTATTCTGTTCCATTCGGTTGTCCTCGGGCAACCTACAAAGTACAAAGGAAATCAAGCAACAACAGGTCTAGTGACTCTTCTAGGTTGCTTGTCCTCCAAAACACTGAGGATCAAGTGTCCAAACAGTGGTTTAGAGTGGGTAAGGGAACATTGGAAAGGGAATTACTGCCCTGGAACTAATGTCCGTGGCAGGATTTGGAAGTTAGTAGAGGACAGATGGGTTAGTAACTGAGGGGGGGATAAAATAAAGTTATTCATTTACAAACCCAGTCAGTCGCGGGTTTGATGCGAGATATTTGTCTAGGCGGAGTTTAAATGAATCAACGGTGATGCAGTCTATAACGTTTCGGGGAAACCCATTCCACAAGTTGACAACTCGATTGAAGAAGAAATTCTTAGATTCGTGCGAGTTAAAAGATTTACCAATAATTTTGCAACCGTTTCCCCGCGTGTAATTAGATTGGTCGATAGTGAAGTACAGTACTTACTACAGTTCATATTGTCGATGCCTTTGATGATTTTGAACACTTGAATTAAGTCACCTCTTAATCTGCGCTGGGTTAAAGGAAATAGATTTAATTCTCTAAGACGCTCTTCGTATGGTTTGTTCTTTAGGCTAGGTATCATTTTGGTAACTCTACGTTGAACTCGTTCTAGCTTGTTTATATCTTTTTGGTAATAAGGGCACCAGGATTGAACGCAGTATTCCAGAAGAGGGCGGACTAAGGAATTGTAAAGGGTTAGGATAACTTCTTTGGATTTATGCTCAAATGACCTGCCTATAAAGCCAATTATTTTGTTTGTCTTCTTAACAACTTCTGAACATTGTTGACTCGGTTTTAGGTTACTCGATATTGTTACTCCCAGATCGGTTTCTCTGTTTACATTCTTAAGCTGAGTGCCATTCATCGAATAGTTTGCTTTCTCATTTAGGTATCCGATATGTAGTACTTTACATTTATCCGCATTGAAACTCATTTGCCAAATTTGGGCCCAACATGACAATTTATCTAGATTGTGTTGCATATCGTCAACTTGTTCTTTTGAGAGTACGCTATTTGCAATTTTTGTATCGTCAGCAAATTTTGAGATTGTACAGGTGAGACCCTCATCTATGTCGTTGATGTAAATTAGAAAGAGAATTGGTCCTAGTACCGATCCCTGGGGTACCCCGCTACTTACATTGGTCCATTTAGATGCCTTACCGTTTATGACTACTCTTTGCTTTCTGTTGCTGAGCCAATTTTCTATCCATTTCAATACACCGTCTTGTATTCCATGCGCTTTTAGTTTTAGCAGTAAACGTTTGTGGGGAACTTTGTCAAAGGCCTTTTGAAAATCAAGGTATATAATATCTACAGCTTTACTCTCATCGTAGAGGTTGAGGATATCGTGGAAAAAGTCTAAGAGGTTTGTTAAACAGGAACGTTTTTTACGAAAGCCGTGTTGAGTATCTTTAAGTATGTTATTTTCCTCTAAGTGATTTACGAGTCTGTCTCGTATGACCGTTTCTAGCATTTTACATACAACTGAGGTTAAGCTAATTGGACGATAGTTACTGGGTAGGGATTTGCTGCCTTTTTTTAATATCGGTGTTACGTTGGCTAGCTTCCACTGATCAGGCATAGTTCCAGACTGCAAGGATTTATTGAATAGTAATGTCAGTGGTTTGGAGAGCTCATCCTTAGCTTCCTTTAGAACTCTAAGTGAGATTGTATCAGGTCCAGGCGTTTTATTTACCTTGAGTTTATCTAAACAATTCAATACTTCTCTCTTTGTAATGGTGATATTGCTTAGAACATCTGAATTATCAATCTGAATTGGCGATGGTGTAGGGATATTACTGAGGTCTTCTGTTGTAAAAACTGATGCAAAGAAGGTATTGAGGGCATTACTCATTTGTACTTCGTCTTTGGTGTATTCTCCATTTTCATCGACTAACGGTCCAACAGTTGAAGTAACTACTTTTTTCTTTCTGATATAACTATAGAATTCTTTCGGGTTTGTTTTACTTTGATTCTCAATATGTAACTCTAAGGTCTTTTTACTTTGCTTAATTAACTTTTTGGCTTTGCGTCGTAGCTCTACAAATTTCACCCGTTCTTCGTCATTTTGTGAGGATTTTAATCTATCATTAGCAAAGTTTTTAGCAAGCAGGCAGTTTGAAATATCTTTATTCCACCATTTGGGCTTATTATTATGGCCTGGACGCCGTATTTTCGATGGTATGCAGTCTTGCACTGCTTTTAGGTAAGTGGTTTCGAATAACTTCCAAGATGTATTTATGTCGTTATTGTTAATTAACCCGGGAACTGCGGGAAGACTCTTTAAGAGTTCCCCCGGCGGACTGCGGGACGACTCTTAAGAGTCGGGGAAAAAAATCAATTTAAAACACAATTTATGCCCCTGGGCCATGCCAAATATCACTCCTCCACCTCCCCTCTTTCCCCAGTTTCCTCCCCTCCTTCAGTTATCACCTATTTTCCCTGTTATTCCCTTTTCCTGTGGTCTATTTTCGTGCTAGCCTCAGCCATACATTGTGTAACTCCCGGCCTGTATCGCCGATTTTGACCATCCAAACGCTGTTTCCACTTGTTTTATTGTTGTAACAGGTTAATACCTTTATAATCAACCTATAATAGGTGCATATGGATAAGTATTAATGCTATTTATGGTAAAATAAATATTTTAGTGATGGGAACAGCTCAAATACGTCAGCACAAGAGTGTGGTGTCTCATACCCCCCATGCGCACTTCAGAGGTTAAAAAGCTCCAGTCAGTTTCTTTAAACATAGCTCTAAGTTTACGGAAGTTTGCTTTCTTGAAATTAGGGACTTTTTCGATGCTACTATTTGGTTCGTTACTAGTAAACTTTAAAGTGAAAGTTATCGTACGATGGTTGCTGTTACTGAATTCATCACCAACATTCAAATTCTCTATCAATTCTTCTTTTGTTGCAAGTACAATGTCAAGAACGTTATTACCACGGGTCGGCGTTTGAACAAATTGATAAAGCGAACTCTCTTGCAAGTTCGTATACAAGTCATGCCCGGAGTGTGAAGTATGAGTATCGCCCCACTTGGTCACAGGTAAATTAAAGTCGCCAAAAATGATGGTATCTTGTGAGTTACTTACATCTGCAATTTCTTCGTAAATTTCTCGGTCAGTTTGCACTGATTGAGCTGGAGGTCTGTATGTTAACGCAAGTATTATTTTTGTACCTTTATTATTCTTTATTAGCACAAAAGATGTGTCGACGTTCACAATTTGAGGTTTTGACAAGAGGGTAGGGTTAAGACTTTCTTTGATATAAAGTAAAACGCCACCTCCATTTCGATTTATTCAGCTTTTCTCAAACATTACATAACCGGGAAGTGAATACTCTGCTAAAAAGTCTCTATCTTCTGTATTGAGCCAAGATTCTGTTATGCCAATCACATCATAATTTTCTGTAAACACTAGCTCCTCTAAATCTGAAAATTTATTGCGTATGTCTACGAGCGTTTGCATAGAAAACCTTTAAATTTGTTATTTTAGAACTCACGGAACGCTCTTTAACCCTTAACCCGGGAACTGCCGGGAGACTCTTAAGAGTTCCCCCGGCGGACTGCGGGGAGACTTAAGAGTCAGAGAAAAAAAAATCAACTTTTGACATCGAAATTTTTTTTTTTTTTTTTTTTGCCCCTGGGCCATGCAAAATCTCAGTCCTCTACCTCCCCTCCTTCCCCACTTTCCTCCTCTCCTTCAGTTATCACCTATTTTCCCTGTTATTCCCTTATTCTGAGGTATATTTTCGTGCTAACATTAGAAATCCGGTTACAGGGTGTGGTCATCACTGATAGCAAGCGAATACAAGAGAGAGAGAGAGAGTATCGATCGACTGTGTCTCAGTGGCCTTGGGGGAAATTGGCGGGAAAGCAGCTTGCCTCACCCATACATTATACAACTCGCGGGCTATATCTCCGATTTTGACCATCCAAACGCTGTTTTCACTCGTTTTATTGTTGTTTCAGGTTAATACCTTTAAAATCAACCCATAATAGGCGCATATGGATAAGTATTAATGCTATTAACCCGGCAAGCGCGATAGGCCTCACGGAAGGCTTCCTATAGGGAACGCGATGGGCCTCACGGAAGCAAGACCATAAAAAAAAACCTTCCAAAAAAAAAAGGGCCTATCATAACAAAGGAATTTGTCTCTAGGTGAGGTAATTCCCCTCCAGTACTCATCCATGTAAATCTCACCCACCCCCCTCCCCTCCTTCCCCACCTTATTCCCCCCTCCCTCCCCTCCTCAATTATCACCTATTTTTCCTCTTATTATCATCATTTATCGGTTATTTTTCTCTCCCGCGATAATGTAGCACAAGTGGGTTGCAGAAAAGATCGTTATGTAACACCCAGACACCGGCCCACACCGCCCCGCTCGTCTCAGTTACCTCACAGACAGCGAGAGGGGAGGGTTGCCTGTGGCTCTCTCTCGCCTGAGATTATGACCGGGTGGCCAATATCTTCGTTTTTCACCACCCAAATGCTTTTCCCACTTATTTTAGCACTCTTGAAGGTTCATATATCGACGGTACTACAGCTAATTAAGGTGGTAGATGATTGGATGCAAATTCTAGAAGATGGTGATGTAATAGACGTGGTATATTGCGATTTTATGAAGGCCTTCGATAAGGTCCCACATAAAAGGTTAATAGAGAAAGTTAGAAGCTATAATATAGGGGAGAAATGTGTGAAATGGATAGAAGCCTTCCTGAAAGATCGGAGACAGAGGGTACTGGTGAATGGAATAGGCTCGGGGTGGAGGGAAATTACAAGTGGGGTACCTCAGGGATCTGTGTTGGGACCACTGCTGTTCGTTATATTTATTAACGACTTGCCTGAAGTTATAACTAATGGAAGTGAGGTATACCTGTATGCGGATGACACTAAACTGTATAGAAGAGTGAGGTGTAAGGAAGATATGGGTTTGCTTCAAGGAGATGTGGAGGGCATGAAGGGATGGTCTGAGCATTGGTTAATGCCTTTTCATCCAAAAAAATGCAAGTACATGCGGATTGGGACCAGCAAGATAGACAAGGTAGGATACAGTATGTATGAAGCGATGGAGGAAGTGAGTGCAGAAAAGGATATAGGAGTAGTGATAGACAATAAGTTAAATTTCTCAGAACATTTAGCGGAAAAGATAAACAAAGCCAATAGAATTGTAGGGCTGATAAGGAGGACATTTGTGTCACTTGACGAAGAAATCTTCAGGAATCTATATACAGCGCTGGTTAGGCCGCACCTGGAATATGCAAACCAGGTGTGGGCTCCATATATGGTAAAGGATATAGAAGCAGTGGAGAAAGTGCAGAGGAGAGCTAGCAAGCTGGTACCAACGTTGAAGAACGCAGGCTATGAGCAGAGGTTGAGGACACTGGGGCTTCCGACACTGGCATATAGGAGAAAGAGAGGGGATATGATAGAGACTTTTAAGATAGTGTCAGGAAAGTACGATGAGGATGTGTGTGAAGGTATCTTCTTGATGCGGGAGGGAACAAGAACGAGAGGACACTCTAAGAAAATTTACAAAGAAAGAAATAGGCTTGAGAAGGCAAAGAACTCATTTTGTGATAGAGTGGTAAATGAGTGGAACGCACTGCCCCAGTATGTAGTCGATTCCGAATCAATAAGGGAGTTTGAAAGTAATCTTGATAAAGCATGGGGAAGACAAGATTTGAAGTTTGATTATAAAACAAAAATACAGAATAGTAAAAATGTTGCGTCTGCTACCGCCGCCGCCAACACCGTCAACGACCGCAGCAGTGCAAGTACTGGTACTGAGCTGGATACACAGGCATAGTTTGCCTTTTTCCAGAGGATCTACTCTAAGAAACTGTAAGAAATATATACATCATATATGTAAAATAAAAGCATACCGAAAACAAATAATGCTCTATATTGTAAATATAACTAATTCTGTCAGAATCCAAGGCTAGAAATGCACAAATAACTACCCTAGCCCCTAGGTCTATTTCGCGCTTGTCAGGTTAATGGTACAATGAATATTTTAGTGACGGAAACACCTCAAATACGTCAGGACAGGGGGACGTTTCCAATTACCCCCATGCGCACTTGTTAGGTTAAAGAGCGGCGCTCGACTTAAGTCGTGCACCAATTTGCAGCAAGTTAGGAGCATTATTAAGGCTTTTAACCCTTCCTTCCCGGATGCCCTCATGTACGCCCATAAAAAAGCATGTAACAGGTACCCGGAAGGCCTCATATGCACCCACGACGTCACAGCCTGTGAGCTTGCTGTGCGAGGCGTCGGTCCGACGCATGTAAACAACAGCCGGCTGGACCGACGCTCCGCATCTCCGGCCACAAGAAGGAGAGCGTCGCTTGTTCTTGTGTGCCTGTATGTTGTTGTTCAGTATCGAAAAGTGGTGTAAAGTGGCTGGTTTGGCCATAAAGTTATCTCCAATGAAATCATCATCACAGCTCACCCAGTTGACTTAGAGAGCTCTACTTAATGCCATTTTACAGGTAAATAACACAGCTACGCTTGGGGATGCGCGGGAATGCGGGAAGCAGTCTGATTAACGAATATACGGTAGCCTAGCCTAGACGTTTTTCGGCCAAAACACCCGGGTTTCGAGGAATATATATATAATACATAACCGCGGCTGGAGGGTTAACCCTCCTGGCCCGGTTGTCATTTTAAAATTACACCACGAACTAAGGGCAGGAGCCCGGGTGTCATTTTAAAATCTGTAAGCTTGAAAGCCTATTCAGCTTGGTCTGAACGCTGTGCGTCCGACGCATGTAAACAAAGCCGATCGTTACGTCACCGCACCTCCGAAAACAAGAAGGAGAAGACTCGTTTGTTATTGTACGTCTGTATGTCGTTGTTTCAGTAGTGAAAAGATGGTCATATTGCTAACATCGCCTGCAAGTGCTCTCCACTGAAATCGTCATCACAACTGAACCAGTTGACATAGAGAGCTCTACTCAACGCCAGTCTACAGATTGGAAACCGCACTACATTTATAGATGCGTGGGAAATTTCTAGCAGTTAAACTAAACAAAAATACGGTAGCCTAGGCCTAGACGTTTTTCGGCCAGATCGCCCGGGTAGCCCACACTGTCATTTTGAGAGCCTGCCCGGGCCAGGAGGGTTAAAGGGTTAAAATCGAGTGCAAATGGCCGGGAGCGCAGCGGGCCAGACAGCCGACTCCCAGGGCTTACCGCCACCCATTAACTCATGTTCCCTGTGTTCTCGAGAGGCCGGCAGTGTAGCCAGTAGTGAGCATAGCTGGGAAAAATATACCGATATATGCTAAACTTCCATGTTCGTGGCACCACTGCAAGAGAAAGAGAACCACGAGTGCTACGTAGCTCGTTCTGGTCTCATTTTGAAGCTTTTAGTGCCTAGTTTTTTGCTAAATAATTTTTGTTTCATGCAGGAGGGCCTGAATATGCCCACCCAGCCTTATGAGGGCTTTTGCCCAGTAGGCTGTAGACAAATAGTTTTTATTAATTTGAATATGCCCAAATGAGCCCAAAACACCCCGCTAGACAAGGGTTAATAATATTTTTGGTTCTTGTCGGATCTACATTTATGTTCATGGCTGTCCTCGGTCTTCGCTGTCTTCGGTCCTTATCGCTGGTGGTCGTCGGTTGCCTCTGTTTTTTGCTTGGCGTTGGATGATTTATGTCACTGCTGCTTCTTCTCGAATGCCGTTTTTTGATCCATGGCTGCGGACTGCTTCGTGTAGGAGACGACCCATGCGTGCTGAACCCACAGGGTTTAGATGAGTGCCATCCTTGCGGAACAGAGTAGGCTGGTTGTAGAAGTTGTCCCAGAGGTTGATGAATTCAACTTCTTCCCTCAGACACAAATATTTTAGTCGGCTATTTGTGTTGAAGGCCTTGTCGTAGAATTTGTCAGGTGCGTCGATCTTGGGGAGAATGCCTGAGATGATGATATTCCTTGACTTGTTTTTGTAGTGCTGGATCATCTTGCGATATTTCTCCATCAACTCTTCGGATCTGGTGCGCATGACGTCATTTGAACCAGCATGGATGACAAAAAGGGTATTTTCATTTGCATCCTTTGTGGTATCTTCGAAGGCTTCCACAATGTACAAAAATCTTTTTCGCCGATTTGGGACTCTGTCGCAGAACTCTTCGACCTGTCCTCGTAGGATGGAATCTCCAACGAGCCTGGTCTCTTCTGGTTCATCTTCCATCTCTACCAATATCTCAAATCTGTTTGACATTGTGACTGGTAGATGAGACCTTTTCTGCGTTGGCCGTGCACCGCTCCTCACTGGTGTAAATCCGGAAACCTGTGGTGGCGGGACTCTGCGTACAGGTCGGGGAGAGGAGTGTTTAGAACGGGGGCGAAGGGTTGGTACTGTTCGTGCTAGCAGGCTTCTTGCACGAGGAGTGGGGGAGAGACTAAGGTGAACAGGGCGGCTGTCCTGGTTTGATGTCGGCTCAGGTTCGTCAGAAGATGCTGCAGTGGCTACTGCAGGTGTTGGATTGTTGGCAGATGACGTTGGGGCGGTGGTGGATGTTGGAGTTGAAACAATTGGAGTTAGTGATACTCCAATGTTGAGTGTTACAAACTCTATATCTCCTATATCTCATGTCTCCCTGGCCTGGCTAGGTGGTTGACTCATGACCCGTTTTGTCTCTTCGGTTGCTGATGTGGCCGAACTGACTTGATTCCCTTCGGTAATGCATTTTTTGCATCTCGCTGTGAATTGTTTTTCCTACCTTAGTCCTGATCTTTCATTCTTCGCCCTTGATCACTTCTTGGTTGGTGTAGCGATGTAGCAGTTCTTGCCTCATCCTTCGGCCCTGCCCTATAAGAGCTCTGATGTGGAGCTTATGTGGTCCGGCTGAACTGTTGAAATGGCGAGAGATGTCTGCGTGTCTTCACCTTCCTTGATTTGTTCCCCTCCTGCCTTTCCCTATTTATCTTGACTTTAGTTATATACAGTATCTTAATCGAATCCTTCGGGCCAGCCCTATGAGAGTTCTTTTATGGAGCTCAGCGGTCTGGTTAAACTAATATTAAACAAAAAAAATACATTACGTTCCTATAGAATATTTTACTGCCATTAGCAACTTCCCTCCCACACCTTAATAATAATAATAGTGTATTCCCTGTAAATAAGAACTAACCCTTTTGTTCCTCAGGCGATGCAGCATGCAGTGTCGTACCTTGCAACAGACATAGAAGCAGCCAGACTGTTGGTGTATAATGCTGCCAGACTCAGGGAGGCTGGACAACCCTTTATTAAACAAGCTGCCATGGCCAAACTATACAGCTCAGGTATGCCACCAAATTTATTATTTTTGTATTTTTTTTATCTCTTATTTCATAAATTTTATTTTAGTAAGCGTTGTTTCCACAGGCCGTAGCTCGTTAGGTAGAGCGTTCGCCTGCTAACCGTGAGGTTAACGGTTCGAGCCTCGGTCCAGCCAGTGCGTTATTGGCAGACGTCAGCGCTGTTGGTGAACGGTGCGGTCTAGCAATCTGTGGCAACTATTCACTAAGTCCCTGATTCATCAGGGCACCCACCCTAGCCTTGCTATTCAGCAGGGAGTGTATGGTGGTAAAAACTGCATCATCATAGTAATTTTTATTTGTTATTTTGCCTTTATATTGTCTTTGTCCGAATTTTGGTTTGTTTAGTTTGCAAGTTTTAAATTTTAATTCCTTGAGCATGACGGTGGTGCATTGTTATATGTGCGATCAGTTTGCTTAGAACCAGATTGACTTGCTCATGTAGTGATGTACTGTACGTACACCCTATGTGGTGGAGTGTGTTCTTCTATTTCAACATTTTATTTAATTAAGCGTTGTTTCCACATAGCAATTTTGATTAGTTCCTTTGCGTTTATCTTGTGTGTTTATTTTGCAAGTTTTACATTATAATGGTAGTCTATCTGATCCAACGTGTTGGGGGCGGCCTACTAAACCAGGCAGAGTAAGGTGCGAGGGAATGCCAAAGTGATCCCAGACCCTAAGAATTGGAACTTTACATGTTGTTTCTGTTCGGGCTCCGTCTTGAGTCGGCCACCTCCAGCTATGGGATATGTGCCTGAGTATGTACAGAACTGTACATACATATGCTCGCAAGTCATTCATACTAATATACTTTCATACATATGAATCACAACAAGGAACAGAACTTACGTGGACAACTGTACATTATAAGCTAAAAAAAATAGTCTTATGGTAACCAGAATATTATTGATCGATACAGGTCTCCCTCACTATCCGATGCCCCAATTTACCACATTATTATAGGTTTTTAAGTATTTGAGTTTGGGTTTTGGCTGGTCCGAGAATGCATCCCCATTTACCCCAACACAAACGCCTAATAACCTATAATAATATCGTAAATTGGTGCATCGGATAGTGAGGGAGACCTGTAACTCTAAAACCGCTATGTATGGGGGGGGGGTTATAATCGTTACTTTCCTTTCAGAGGTAGCATCGCGGGTAACGTCAAAGTGTATCGAGCTGATGGGAGGAGTGGGGTTCACCAAAGACTATCCCGTGGAGAAGTTCTACCGGGACTGTAAGATCGGCACCATATACGAGGGAACGTCACACATCCAACTCAACACGATCGCTAAGTTGATCAGACAGGAGTATTCGGCTTAAGGGGAGACAGACCGTTTTTTATTTTTTTATTTAGAGAGGTATTTTCTATTCAGTTATAAACATTGTTATATGTCAATTGTATAATTAAGAGGCCTTGTTACTGGCCCTATTATGTCCTTATGTAGTGTATATTTTATCTATTAATCTATTTACTGTATTTATTTAATTAATTATATAATCAATCAATCTGGGGTAGGGGGTACGCCTTCTAATTTACAGTATAATTGTGTTGGTAGTGTAATGGTTTAGGTGCTTATGTTCTGGGTGTGGTGTCCCGAGTTTGAATCCCGGGAGAGCCATATGCTTTCATTAGTTTATTCAAGTACATTGGGGTTTGTAATGGATTATTAATGTTAAGAACGGGGTGTTACTTAATTAATTAAATATACTGTACTTGTAATGGTGTACTATAGATTGTCATGTAAACAAAATTAATGCCTTAGGTTTAATTAGAGTATATATTTTGGTACTTAGTAGACTTATTTGAGTATTTTATTGTATATGTGATTTTTGTAGTACAGGTACAGTATAGGCAATATTCTTTTCTTTCCGGTCGCGCTAATAAGTCATGTCCCAGCTGTCATTACGTTTGCCTTTCTCTATGCTAAATTTATGTCTGTCAGATGTTGAATAGGGGGGGTAAGTGTAGGAACATGTTTATATATTTCACTCGATATGAAGAAATGTAGCTTAGATATTGCTGATACCAATTATTGATCAAAACATACTTGGTGCCGAGACATCACTTATTAGCGCGACTGTACAGTAGTAGTGTTGTGATGGTAGTGATACAAAGGTCCTGTGTTGTAGTGTATTGGGCTTCTCAGTACACTTAGTAGTCATTTAGTTCAGTATTATTAGAAAGTCCCCCCTGGTACTACTCTCCTTGTCGCGGTTGGGGGGCTTCGGGGCCGGGGACTGGGGCTTGATAGGGGAGAGATGTGGTTTTCCCTCCCTCTCCCCTCGAGCTTTCGTCATCTGCTTGACTAATTTTGAGTATTTTTTCTTTTCTCTTTCTATGTTTTTCCCCTTCAAATTTTATTCTATCCCATTCGGCTGTCCTCGGGCAGCCTATATCTCATGTCTCCCTGGCCTGGCTAGGTGGTTGACTCCTGACCCGTTTTGTGTCTTCGGTTGCTGATGTGGTCGAACTGACTTGATTCCCTTCAGGAATGCATTTTTTGCTTCTCGATGTGATTTTTTTTTCTACCTTCGACCTGATCTCTCATTCTTCGCCCTAATCACTTCTTGGTTGGTGTTGCGGTGTAGCAGTTCTTGCCTTATCCTTCGGCCCTGCCCTATAAGAACTCTGATGTGGAGCTCATGTGGTCCGGCTGAACTGGTGAAATGGCGAGAAATGTCTGCGTGTCTTCACCTTCCTGGATTTGTTCCCCTCCTGCCCTTCCCTAATTATCTTGACTCGTTTAGTTATATATCTTGATCGAATCCTTCGGGCCAGCCCTATGAGAGTTCTTTTGTGGAGCTTAGTGGTCTGGTTAAACTAATACTGTATTAACAATATTAACAATTGTATTGCATTGGGCTTCTCAGAACACTTAGTAGTAATTTAGTTCAGTATTATTAGAAAGTAGAAAGTATTTATTATGTAGAAAATTAGTCTGTGATTATGTTATTCTGATGTGATATGCCAGCCCGTTAAAGAGTCTCATTTGGTGATTCGGTCGTCTGGTTAAAAGTATTTATTAATAAATAATAATGATAATATATGCGATGTTCTGATCTGTACCTTAACATGTTAATTTATGTGATATTCTGATTTGTACAGTATTGTCCCGCCTACTACTACGCCCCTTTCTTTGTAAATTAATTGGTGGGTTAGTGATGATATGCATACAGTGGTGCACCAACTTTCGCTCCTAATAGGGACTGCCGAAAGTGGCACGAAAGTTAAATTAGCGAAAGTTGGGCATCGACATAATGGGAATAAAGGTAATAAGGACCGGGTCTGTAAGAAAACTCACCCTCCAAGTTGAACAAACCTAGTCAACCAATGACCCAGAATTGTTACACCAACTAAAAACTGGAATTGGTACACTTGCTTACAGGTACTCAATATTTTAATGAGTCTATATTGCTGATTAGCAACGCATAATAATGAATTACAGTTCTTATACAGAAACTGAACCACCGCCATAGGCCTATGCAATGTTTTGGTAGAGTTCAGTTAGCATTACGGTACGATGCTGATGCTCCAACCGTATATGATACTATGAGGCGCATTTTGGCTCAAGACAAAACTCATGCAAAAGTGCACCTATGATTTGGACCGAGACATCAGTTTCAGTTATGGCCACTAGATGGCATCATGGCGCCGCTTGAACCCAAAACAGTGCATATGCAAATGGCGCCTATGGCGGTGGCACAGGTTAACCTTATAACCTTATGTATAGTTAATGAGTATAATTTTGGTTGATTGAATATAGGAGTGTGATATAGTAATGAGTGTAAAGATGATAATAGACTTATCAAATAAATATGCAATATATTTTGATTGGTTAGTATTTATCCGCGATGTGTTCCGTTGACAGCGAGCAGAATATTGGTGATAGTAATTCCTCCTAGATATTTAAAACACTCTACTTGTTCCAATATTTCCCCATCCAGCCGCACATCTAGATTCACCCTACAATCACCCCTATTACACACCATCACTTTACTTTTATTGACGTTCACCTTCAGTTTCCTCCTCCCACAAACCACACCAAACTCTTTGACTACTCGCTGCAGTTTCTCCTCAGAATCTGCCACCAACACAGTGTCATCAGGAAACAGCAACTGGTTCAACTCCCATCCATACTCATATCTCTCGCAGTTCCATCCAATCACTCAGACAACAAACAGCTGCAGGCACGACCACCCAAAATTCATCCTTCTGACTCCTCCCTTCCTCACGAGGACAGAGTCCACCTGGCCAGGCTGAGATATGGACACCATCCAGCTCTTCTGAGCTGGTACACAATCCTGAGCCTGATACAGGCAGTTACAAGGAAAGTATATTACTGACGGCTCCTAGCCGTCGCTGGGACTGGGGAGTGACTTATCTACTGACAGCTGGTAGCCGTCGCTGGGATTGGACGGGTTAAGGCTAACAATTACAAAAGGTATTTAAGAAAGCAAACCACCAAGTTTATATAATGTTTAATATATATATATATATACTGTATAATAACACTACAATAACAATAATGATTAATGCTAACAATGCCAGATACATAGTTTGACGTTTATATAAAGTTAAATATACCATATATCACTAATATAACAGATTAAGTATTACGGGGAGGTTTGGTTTCTGAACACCCTTCTCCCTCGTGTTTAGCCAAGTTAGTACTCAAAGGGGTAAATATGATCTCATTTAACCCTCTGAATAACATAGGTCCTTTTTCAACTGGATAGAATCGTTTAACTATAGCCAGAATCAAAGGTGTCATGGTGGTGAAGGGGTTTTATCTATCTATCTACTCAGGTGCATAGGCTACCCCCCTTTTTTTTTTTTTTTTTTTTTTTTTTTTTCTGGGGGTGGCCGACTCGAGACAGAGCCCGAATAGAAACACCACAAAAAAAAAAAAAATTATAGATACACTTTATGAAGCTATAAATGTAAGCCATATGGTATAACAGTGTACAGTACAGTTTCCCGGGCGTTTCCGCACCCTCCTCAGCTCCCCGCCTTGGAGTGGCTTCGGTCTACCAGGTTTTATTGTGATAGGCAGGGAGGGTTCTGTGGGGACGCTCGGTTATGGCCTTGGCCTTGCTCGGGGCCTAGGGGCTGTTCGGCCAGGCAGCTTGGGGAACAGCAACAACAACAACAACAACAAAAATATATATTTGCTGAAAATATTGACACCTGGATGGGGGTAAACGCCTTAAAACAGTAGGCTGAGTTGGGCCGAATGGATACAAGCCAAAGAGAGAGAGGGAGAGAAAGATAGAAGAAAGCGAGGTGGGCTCCCTTAACACAATTACATGTTGTTGATTATCCAGTTCTTGAAGTAGTTGACCCTGGTGTAGACCCCCGGGAGTTTGATGTCGGTGCAGGACCCGGAGCCGAAGGACACGATGCCGGCCAGGAAGTACTTGCCGGAGCCGGGAGTCTCCTCGATCACGCTCGGGCCCCCGCTGTCACCCTAGGGAGGACACGCATTACAAGTTAGTCGTATGTAAAGTCTATCTATCTATCTATCTATCTATCTATCGGATATTGAGGGAGGCTTGTACAGTATATAGGAAAACACAAATAGAGAAAATAAACACCTTGTGAGGAAGAGCACTTTATTGACAACGTTTAATTGTCTTCGTGGCGCAATGCATAAGGTGTTGATTTTCGGTGTGAGCGTCCTGGGTTCGAATCCACGGACTGCCACATGTGTTTGTAATATTTCATTAATCGATTTTAGGAGTAGAGTTGGTTGTTGGATAGAATATAATAATAGCTTCATCAGGGCAATATGCGTTTGAAACGTTGTCAACAAAGTGCTCTGGTTTTGGCTGGTCCGAGAATGCATCCCCATTTACCCCATTCATTTTAGGGTTTGGTATACAATTTTTCTATTTAAAAACGGGTTTCCAGGAACGTAACCCAATCGTATATCGAGGGAAGCTTGTACAGTATTTACCTACAGTAAATGTATTTACCTTAATTATAATGTAAAACTTGCAAAATAAACAAACCAAAACGTATACGAACACAGTAAAAAGACAAAACAACGAATCAAAATAAACAAACCAAAACGTATACGAACACAGTAAAAAGACAAAACAACGAATCAAAATAAACAAACCAAAACGTATACGAACACAGTAAAAAGACAAAACAACGAATCAAAATAAACAAACCAAAACGTATACGAACACAGTAAAAAGACAAAACAACAAATCAAATTTGCTATGTAGTTATTGTAGTTTACAGGAGTTGAGCTAAGCTCGTGTTGTCCCGTCTCTCGGTCTACTTTCATCCAATTTGTTCTTGAAAATATGGATGCTCCTTGCCCCTACCACCTCCTCCTCCAGCCTATTCCATTTGTCAATACATCTATAGGGGACGCTAAACTTCCTGATACCGTTCTTGCAGGTAGGTCTTTTTATTTTGTAGCTGTGGCCTCTAGTTATTCCTGTATCCATAATTAATATATCCTCCCTATCCAGCCTCTCCAGCCCTCGGGTGCATTTGTACATCGTTATCATGTCTCCCCTCTCTCTCCTCTCTTTTAGACTCGGTAGATTTAATTTGTCTAGCCTCCTTTCATATGGCAGTTCTCTAAGACTTGGAACCAATCTAGTAACTGCTCTCTGGATTCTTTCTAACTTGTGAATATGCTTCTGAAGATGCGGGGACCACACCACTGCTGCATACTCCAATCTTGGTCTAATTATACTTTTTATAATCTTCGCTAACATGTTCTCATCCAAGTAGTTCAGAGCAACTTTCATATTCCCGGCCATTGCATACATTCCGCTAAAGAGCTTGTTAATATGTTTCTCTGGCGACAAGTTATCTTGTATAATCAACCCTAAATCCTTTTCTTTTTTGGCCTTGCTAATTATATTATCTCCCATCCTGTACTCCCAATTTGGTCTATTCACACTTCTTCCCATATTTAACACATGACATTTACTTATAATAAATTTCATTTTCCACTTGGTGCTCCATTCGTATATTTTATCTAAATCCCCTTGCAGCTCCTCACAACTACTTATATTTGTTATTTGTCTCATAATTTTTATGTCATCTGCAAACATTGACATGTAGGAGTTTATGCCTATCGGCAGGTCATTCACGTACATAAGGAACATAAGAGGTGCCAACACCGATCCCTGTGGCACACCACTCTCAACTTTCCGCCATGATGAGTAAGTTCCTCTAATGTTGGTCCTCATTTCCCTATCTGTTAAATAGCTCTCCATCCATTTCAGCAAACTCCCCCTGACACATCCTATCGTCTCAAGCTCCGATAACAATCTCTTATGTGGTACCTTATCGAATGCTTTGGAAAGGTCTAAGTAGACGCAGTCCACCCATCCGCCTCTTTCTTGCAGTACATCTATCACCCTACTGTAATAACATAACAGACTGGTAACACAAGATGTCCCTTCTCTGAATCCAAATTGCTTTGGGGTTATTATCTTCTTTCTCTCCAACATTTTCATCCATCTCTTCCTAATTAGCTTTTCACAAATCTTGCATACAATACTAGTAAGTGAAACTGGTCTATAGTTTAGAGGGTCCACAGGGTTTCCATTCTTGTATATCGGAATGATATTAGCTATTTTCCATTCAACAGGAACCTGTCCTTTATCTAAGGAAGCTTGAATTATGTATACAGTATATAGGTCTCCCTCGATTTACGATTGGGTTATGTTCGTGAAAACCCAATCTTAAATAGAAAAATCATACAGCAAATCCTAAAATTAATGGGGTAAATGGGGATGTGTTCTCGGAGCAGCCAAAACCAAAACTCAAACCCCTAAAAAACCTATAATAATATCGTTAATTGTGGCATCGGATAGTGAGGGAGGCTTGTACAGTATACTGTATAGAAAAAACAAGTAGAGAACTCACATTGCACGAGTCGCCATTAACCCGGGAGCTGCGGGGAGACTCTTAAGAGTTCCCCCGGCGGACTGCGGGAAGACTCTTGAGAGTAAGTAAAATAAAAAATCAACTTTTGACATCGAAAAAAAAAAAAAATATATATTTTTATTTTTTTATTTTTTTATTTTTGTTTGGCCCCTGGGCCATGCAAAATCTCAGTCCTCTACCTCCTCTCCTTCCCCACTTTCCTCCTCTCCTTCAGTTATCACCTATTTTCCCTATTATTCCCTTATTCTGAGGTATATTTTCGTGCTAACATTAGCGAGTTGCAAGCAGGGTGTTGTCATCACTGATGGCAAGCGAGTGCAAGAGAGAGAGAGAGAGTATCGATCGACTGTGTCTCAGTGGCCTTGGGGGAAATTGGCGGGAAAGCAGTTTGCCTCACCCATACATTATACAACTCGCGGGCTATATCTCCGATTTTGACCATCCAAACGCTGTTTTCACTCGTTTTATTGTTGTTTCAGGTTAATACCTTTATAATCAACCCATAATAGGCGCATATGGATAATTATTAATGCTATTAATGGTACAATGAATATTTTAGTGACGGAAACACCTCAAATACGTCAGCACAGGGGGACGCTTTCAATTACCCCCATGCGCACTTGTTAGGTTAATTGAACTTGTACACATCATGGACGACACAATGAATCCCTTGGCGGCTCCCTTAGCATTCCAACCAGTATCGCAGGCTGAGTAAAATTGTATATAAAACTGTATACTGTATAGGAAAAAACAAGTAGAGAACTCACATTGCACGAGTCGCCGTTGATCGAGCTCATACACATCATGGAGGACACGATGAATCCCTTGGCGGCTCCCTTAGCATTCCAAGCACTGTCGCAGGCCGCGTTGGACACCACCTCGGCTGAGACGTAGTGTAGTTGGGTCTGTAGCTTCCCGCCCTCGTTCCTGCCCCAGCCGGACACCGTGGCTAATTTGCCCTCCACGGACATGTCTGAGAGTGAGAGAGAAAAACAGGATATTAAGGGGGGTCACCAGATTTTTTTTTATCTTTCTCTCCCTTTCTCTCTTTCCATGACTTGTATCCATTCGGCCCCATTCAGCCAACTGTTTTAAGAAGTTTATCCCTCTCTAGGTGTCGATTTCTTTGCATTGTATGGAGAAATCCGGCTTTGCCGGAGACATTTTTCTATCGAAAAATTTACAAATTTAGCTTGTCAAAACAAAAATATATATATATGCTGGCTCGCTACCGCTCGCCAGGAAAATATTGACACCTGAATGGGGGTAAACGTCTTAAAACAGTACGCTGAATGGGGCCGAATGGATACAAGCCAAAGAGAGAGGGAGAGAAAGATATAAAAAGCGAGGTGCGCTCCCTTACGTGGGTAAGGTTTATATTTTGGTTGGTTTATTTATTTATCTTATTTTGTTAGTGTCTTCGATAGATCTCTATCAAGCTTTGGAAAACAACCCCTAGACCCCCTTCAAGATATATTTGCACATTTTTCGGTAGAAAAATGTCCCCCTTAAATTACAGGCTCGCTATTGTTCGCCAGGAAAAAATCAACACCTAAATGGCACGAAAGGTCCTAATACTGACAAAGGAATGGGGTGAAAGTTCTTAGAATCTCCAAAATAATAGGGCGAATGTCTTATACAGTACAATAATAGTAGAGGGCCAAAATTATCACCAATAGCCGAGATCGGAGCCTCTCCGGGTGGTCGGGGGGCGGGGGAGTGCTGGAGCGACCTTGGTGACCCTAGTCTCTGGGTATTCTCCTGGGTGACCTAGATGTGTGTGAATTTTGTGTTTTGTCTGTGTTTTTTCGTTTTGTGTTTTCCCTGTTCTTGCTGCCTTGAGTCGCCCCCCCCCCCCCCCCAAGAAAAAAAAAAAAAAAAAAAAAAAATAAAATAAAATAGAAAATAAAAATAAAAAAAATAGGAAAAGTGTGGATTGGGCCTGAGCATTTAGATAGAATGGATCAATTACAGCTCGGTCCCGCATAGTGCGAGAAATTGGTCGATACAGTGCGTCGTACTATGTGAACAACGTATCCTATGGGAAAAAACTTAATTGGTCGATCGGTCCTCCATATAGCACATATCTTAACTTATATCGTTATTTATACCGACACAAACATACCAAAAACAAATGTTAATGATAAATATAGCATATCAATGGTAAATTTGACCTTTCCTTACCTTAAATTCTACACTCGATATGATCACAAACCCGAGAATGCGAGATAGCGTCACACAGAATGGGGTAAAAAATGTCGGACTGACCAGCCTCCCTCCATGCCCAAGCTGCTCAAACACCAGTGATGCCACGAGTCAGGCGGGAAATTTATCTCGCTGTACAAATTTTGGCCGCACTTATAGAAAACTCCCCGGATTTAACCCCCCGACTCGCAATAAAAGATCGTATTCGCATTGATTGATAATTTTGTGTTTAATATTTTCATTGCTCGCACTAATCAAAATTCGCACTGTTTGAACTCGCTTTATACGGGACCGAGTTGTATCACCAAACTAATGGAGTGAAACTTACCAGTCGCGGGCAAGCAAATAGGGTAGATATCATCCTTGAAGACGATCTCCTCAGCGGTCTTGATAAGGGCCACATCGTTCTGTAGGGTACTGCGGGAGTAGTTAGGATGAGGGATGATCTTAAAGGCAGTCAGGTCTACGCTGGGGCCGTCGGTTATGGTCTTAAGGTCCCAGTCACCCAGACTCAGCTTCACCACTTGGGGAGTGTTCACGTAGCTGAAACAAAACATATACTGTGTGTAAATATTAGTATTGAATATCTATCTATCTATCTATATACAGTACTCAGGCCCAATTCCCACTTTTCCTTAAACTAATGGGGCAAATGTCTTAAAATATCAAACTAATGGGGCCAAACATCCTCATAACCTTGACTTACGAC